>CM022298.1:381366307-381634120 GCA_011799875.1 Thinopyrum elongatum
GCAGAGCCAACAGCCTTTTGGAATGCATCTCTCATATTATAACATTGTATACCTAGGAGTTTTCTTATAACTCAAAAGGTGCATTTCTTATGAACGGCTAGGGTGCTGTTCGTCAACGGGCAACCTGTGGTGCAATAATCACCATGTTTGAGCCGTTGATGTATAGTTAAGTGGTCTATAGTTAAGGACAGACACATTGAACACATTTTTAGCATTGAGTTAACACTTACACACGATTTGAAATATGCTGAATAGGGTATTTTTTTAATGTGGTAGTTTAGTGTTGTGACCTGAAAAAGATTTCTCACAGATGTAACTGCAGTGTTCTCAGTTGGAACATCCCACTTGCTAAAAATGTCCCCATAAAGCTATGTATCCTCATATTAAACTAAGAATTGGAGTATAAATTTCACATAGTTTAGTGAACTTCTATGAAACTTCACAGCTAGTGCTTACCAAGTGTAATAAAGTGTCACCTACTCACTATCAATATAACAAGTGGCTACATTTAGTTCAAGCTATATATTCATTGACATGTATCCATATTCATATCAATGCAGCAACCAGATAATATATGTTTCTAGGGAAAAGCAACGAGGTACTTGGGAAGTCCTGATATAATTTGTTCAGCAACAGTGCACACCCATGTATATACAAAAGATAATGGTAGCATAATAACAATATTCTTACATGGTAAAAATGTCTATTTTGGACCCTGAACTTTGATATGAGGTACGAGTTGAACTTCCATTCATAAGACCAGATATTTGGGATGCTCAACTTTCCAAACTGAGTCACTTTGAACTTTAAGGTGATTCTGAGAGTGGTTTTGCCAATGTACCATGGCGGACAGTTTTGTCAGTGTGGTGCACCTGGTCGCTAACGAACTTGACGATTTGATCATATCTACTTTGTTGTTGGGCTCTTGTAGGTAGGTGAGCTCTCTCATTTGCCCTACATGCCCTGCCCTGCCCCTCCCCTCGCCCCTCTCCTCTGGCTCCTACTTGCTTTTGCCACCCACATAGGGGGTGGACATTTGTTTTGAACCCAAAACTCTGTTTTCGTTTGTTAGTTTATTTCACAAAATCGGTTTTCCAAAAATGATAACTGGGATATATACAAGGTATCAACAATCCGACACTCGATTTCGCTTAAACTGAAAAGACCGAACTAGTGTGACATAGTCACATAGGCAGCGTCTCAGGAGAAGTCATGGTCAAGCTGTCGATGGCCGCTCTTCTTTGGGAAGAATTGCATGCGAGGAGCAATCGCTCGCTTGCTAATCTCGTCGGCGTGCAGCCGAGCACGCAGCAATGTGCGGAACGCCACCTGGGGCAGAATGAAAAGCAGAGAATCTCGCAGGCGTGCAGCCAAGTACGCAGCAATGTGCGGAACGCCACCTGGGGTAGAATGAAAAGCAGAGGAGAAAGCTTGCCAGACCCCATCCACAGTATACACGACGACAGGTGGTTCGGACGAGGAGGCGAAGTAGGAGAAGCCTGAGATGTGTGTTCTACTCTTGTCGGTGGAGATCAGAGATTAGAGTGCCCAACTGGGAAAGGAATGAGACAGCTCCTTACTAGGGTTAGTGCAAAGGGAATATATATGCTGCTACGGGGCGCTACTACTTATGGGCCTGCTGCATGCATGGGCCGTGGTGGGCATTGAATGCTAACATTGCAAAATTCGGCCTGATTGATTATTTCGGTTTTTAGCGAGCATAAACTGAATTTACAGATATTGATTCAGCTAGCAGATAATGCCCAACTGAAGTGCAAACAAACACGAAATTAACTGGAATTTCAGTTTATTTTGCTCGGTCTTCGATTCCTTGGTATTTATGCCCACCCCCGTTGACAATAGATCAATCGTTTCTACAATCGAGGTCGAAGTTTAGGGTGCAAGTTGGACTTTTTCTTATGTTGAAAGAATTTAATTATTCTTCTTAACTGGTAGTTATACTGATTCATATTTAAGGTCATATACCATGCTGGCACTCCCTGTGACAGTGCTTTTCTGAACATGACGATTCCAATCGCATACAATTTGGAAAAAAAGTATGATTTAGCTCGTTCCTCACATCTATCTGATTTAGGACTGATTTGCGCATTGTGTTACCATTACCTTTTTCTCCACACGAATTTTGATTTCTGCAATTTTTATCAACAATGCCTGTGACAATAGATTCATTCTTTCTGCCTTAATCATCATTGGCTCTGCAAGAGCTATCTACTAACACATTATCTTATTCAAATGAAGATTCTTATAGAAGTTGACCATTTACAAGGCGTGACAAACCCATATATTCAAATTAAAGGAACAAATAAGGAGATAGTTTCCTCTGCTGCCTCTTCTCTCAGCCTAGATGGTTCATATACAACAAAGGTCTTAAAAATCTTTATCTAGTTCATCTTAATCGTATATGTACATTCTGCGTATATTTTTCATTGTTTTATTGGTGCTTTGCAGAGCTATCTTCAAATTATTCTGGAGAGTTTACCAGTGGATGATAATGTTACTGCTGGTATTCATAACCAACAAGCTGCTAGGCTACAGGAACTAGTTGAGTTCATCCAGTCACAAGTATGTTAACTTGAAGACAAACACTTTGCATCTTATTTGTACATTATATTCCTGTTGCATATTTTTGAGGAACCCATCTTGATAGCTATTTTTCAAGGTAAACTAAAGCATCAGTACCTACTTGTATCTTTAATCTCCAATATTACATTATTAGCGTTCCATGGATGATTTGTTAACTTCTGTTTTCAAGTCACATGAGAATGACTTGTAGACTGATGAATATAAATTCTGGTTAAACTTGTTGGCACAGGAGATATAAAGATATGATTGTGAGCCGACCTTTACCTTATGGCTGGCAGTTAGATTGCTTAGCACGTGCGCTTCGTGGTTTAAATCTATGTAGCATCATATCTGCCAGTTACTTTTGTCTGAAAACGGACAAGAAGAAAAGAGAAATACCTGACTCCCCAATTGCCAAACCCCCAATTGTCCACCCCCATTGGCAGGCTTGAATGCCAACAGGGTGCAGGCCAGCAGTGGAGCAGATTGCATTGCAACAAATCTTGTTTGCCCGTTTCATACTCTATTGTAGAAAAGCTTGGTACTTGAAAGTCTTCTGTGGAAGCTTAGGTATTTTTTGTGGTAATTTGGATCATATAGACAAAGGACATTGTAAGGTGGCCCTTTCTCTGGATACTGGTGGCGAATTTGTTCCAGTCTGGTAGCCTGCAGTTTCTGCTTGAATTTACCAGCATGGCAGCATCATGTTTGCCCTCTTGAACATCAAATTCCTCAGCATGTTTTTATTTTCTGCATATGTGTTGGACTTTGCTCCGGTCCCAAGAATTCCTTGCTCTGCCACTTCCTGAACGTCATCAAATTAACAGTTCACTGCATCACCCCAATAATGCTTTTATAATCGAGAATTATAATGGTTTTAATAGAGGTGTTCATCACTGTTCCCAGTGGGTTGGCTAAACCGTAGTTGAAGCATGAGTAGTAATTTTGTATTTTCAGATGCGTGTGTGATTTAGTTCTACTTTGTCGGTTTGAATGGCTTGGGAAAATCGCGCTTGAACGCCCCTAATCATATATCATGTAGCTCCTGGAATTCCCCCAAAGAAAGTGTTGGTTTGGCTGATCAGCTGGTATTATGAACAATTTCATCAGACTTAAAATAATTAATACTGTACATAGTAGATTAGTTGTAAATTGGATTTAAAATTAAATGACGATTTAATATCAAAGTAATCAGGTTTTGTGGCTGCTGTTTTTTTTTCTCAATTTATGCTCAGCTCTTTCTATTCTTATATATTAAAATACCCCCTAATGCAGGGAGGGAGCTTCAATTCTGATTTATCTTCACCTATAAGAGAAAATTCTTCAACAGATGGTGTGCTTGATGATCTGCAATCCAGAATAAAGAGGCTTGAGAGATGGAATACAATAAATATGGTGATTGTTATGCATCTGTTAGCTTTTAGATACATTAACTTTGTTGACATCAGTTTAATTCAATTTACATTCTAAGCATATTTGAATAATTGAACAGATAATCTATTTAACTAATATTTGTTCTTCTGCAGGTTTTATGGACTATACTACTGTCTGCTCTTGTTGGGTATTCACTATACCAGAAAAGACGTCATTAACAAGTCAGAAAATTGACTCAAGCAAACCACGCCAGTATGTAGTGCTGCTTTGAGAGTGCTCTCAGAAAAGTCACAACATTGACTCTGACATCATCTTTTATCCTTTTGCAGGGATTTTTCTTTATTTCCAGATTTTTTGGCATGGTTGATGAACCGAATCATTTGACAGTTTATTGATAGGTTAGTGCATATAAAATCATCATGGTGTTAGGTTCGGAGTTGACATGTAAAGTCATGCATACCACAGGTATACTGTAGCTTAGTTGCGAGTGCTAACTGAAAATAAAGAGGATGTACGTTATACAGGGTGCTGTCAGAGTTTATTCTTGACATAGCCTTTCTACAAATGGACAGATGAACTGTGATTGTTTTCATGAAGAAAAGGGGGGCACTAATTATTATTTTTTGATCAGAAGGGGGGTACTATTTTGAAACGGAGCTCCATTTTCGAACTAGTAAATCAAAGGAACGAAAAAAGAGAGCAAGAAGAAAAGATAAACTGGACCCTTTGGACTCCTGTAAATAAAGATGATGATAGATGTGGCATGTCAACCTTGTTAGGTGCATAAGGCCAGCCTGAGTCGAGCTGCTCTGCCAGAGCACCGTGGGCACCGTCGAGAACACATGAATTCTGAATCGAAAATCGACACACAGTGATCGGATCTGATCTCCCGTTGCAATGGTTGAGCCTACTGGCGAGACAGACTGTCGCGCCAAACCATGCAGATGCAGATGCCAGGTTTAGCATCACCATGTCCAGCCATTGACGTCTAAGTTTAGGATCACCGTGTCCAGCCATGGACGTCCAAGTTTAGCATCCTAACACACCTCAATGACAATTGTCTTCCTTAACCAGCGTCAAGTCGCTGAATCTCCGGCGAAGCAAATTGCACCACCATGGCTCCGATCGTCTCCTCCTTTGCCGCAGCGGTGCTTCTACTCCTGGCACTGGCGTCACTGGCGGCAGCCGCCTTCAACATCACCAGAATCCTTGGCGAGTTTCCCGACTTCTCCACGTTCAACGGCCTCCTCAGTCAGACGAAGCTCGCCGACGAGATCAACCGCCGGCAGACTATTACGGTGCTGGCAGTCAACAATGGAGGGATGGGCGCCATCACCTCGCTCCCCTCAGACGTCCAGCGGAAGGTGCTCGCCGTGCACATGGTCCTGGACTACTACGACACGGAGAAGCTGGGCAGCATGAAGAACCGCTCCGCCGTGCTCACGACGCTCTTCCAGTCCACCGGCCAGGCCACCAACCGGATGGGTTTTATCAACTACACCAGGCGCGCCGCCGACGGCGTCATGATGTTCGGCTCCGCCGAGCCCGGCGCCACATTGACGTCCCAGATGGTGAAGTCCGTCATGTCCCGCCCCTACAACATCTCCGTGCTGGAGGTCAGCTCTGCCATCGTGCCGCCCAGCATCGGCTCCGGCGACAACAGCAAAGCTCACGCTCCGGCGCCTGCCCATACCAAGACTCCTGCGCCAGCACCGGCGCCGTCCAAGAGCAAGAAGCCAAAGACGGAGGGAGCCCCCACCCCTGCTCCTGCCCCGTCCGACGATTCTAGCGCTGACGCACCTGCCGACGCGGACGGGCCCGACGCCGATGGGCCCGACGCGGACGGCCCGGCGGGGGATGGGCCCGATGCGGACGGCCCGGCGGCGGATGCGCCGGCAGATGATGACAAGAGCAGCGACGACACCGGGGACGCTGCGGGCAGGGTGGTTGCCCGTGCAAGTCTCGGTATCGTGGCGCTTCTGGTGATTGTTGTTTCGCTCTGATTCATGCCCGTACAAGTAGGTTAGATACGGTTCAAAGCAGCACTACGATGGTGTGTAGGCAAAAACGTGATCGGATTGGCTGTCAAATCGAAATTACCAAGAGAAGGCACACTGCCAGGATGTGCGAGATAGGAGGGACGCCGTAGGCGATTTACTGCTCAGTATCGTTCGGTGCGTAGTTGAGTGTATGTCACCTATTTAGTTCTGTAGGAATTAGCTTGCAACGCAGAGTTCGATAGAAACTTATGCTGATTGGGATCTTGATGAAAAATACGCAGTATTTAAAAGCAAAGTATGCCTTACTTAGAGAACAATTTCAAAGGCCACCACATTTCGTATCCACAGATGTACTCTTCTCAAGTTGAAGAGTCCAGTATGCAGTTTACGCTTCACGTATCATTTTCTAAGGGAGCCGCATGGAAAACTTGATAATTTCTGTCGTTTCTATATACATAAACATAAGTGAGAAGAACAAATTTAGTTATTTGCTAGTATCACATGATTTACAAGTATGACCACTCCTATCCTAAATGAATGAATTACACATAAAGTGCAATCACGTCGTGGGTCCATGTCATTTGTCCTGGAGCCTGAAGAAGGCCATGAGAGGCCCGTAGACTCTCTCCTTGGCGTTCCCAGCCAGGACGAAGTCGGCGTGCGCGTAGTCCGCGAGGTACTGGACAGTGAGCGTGTCGCTGTCGTGCGACTTGAGCGCCTGCTCGAGGCGGCGCACGTCCTGCACGTCGGAGAGGCTGTCCCTGCCGCCGCTGCTGAGGAAGAGAGGGAAGTCGTCGGGGATGGCCGAGACGTTGTACACGGGCGGCGTCGCCTGGCCGTAGTACTTGATGTTGTCGCTCGCGTCGCCGTAGTCGTACTTGGCGATTTTACCTCTTCTGATCACTGTTGGGTCAAATTACATGTGCCACGTTAACAGCAGAAATCTTGTTTCATCTCTTTCTTTCTTTCTTTTTCGACGGGAAAAAAGGGTGTATCGACTGTGGCTGGGCGTACTCACTTTGAGCCAAATGGACCATGTTCTTGGTTGAAGAAGCTTGTGGCTCATGAGCAAGGAAGGTCTGGACAGAGGAGTTGTCAAGGCAGCAATTATCGCCTGTTGGTCGATCAATAGTTTCTCAGTACGCCGACCAGTTAGTGATAATAACAAACGAGATAGAAGAAGATACCTGTAAACGATGACATGAGATCGTAGCAGTTCACCCCTGGTAGCTTGCATATGTCAGTGAGCAGACCGTGAACAGCAGTCCTGCATAGATAGAGATCATTAATTCCCAGCCATCGTCAGTTGAGTTGCAAAACAAACGAAACCTCAGAAGAAGAGAATGAATCGAGAAACGGAACGTGTGCTTAGATTACCCTGTTGGATCGAACTCATCGATTCCCAGCCAGTAGAGAGTCTGCCATCAGAAACATGAGTATTATTTTTGATTCATGTCGTGTGATGTGATACCCTCGGAATCGGATCAAACTTAATTACCTCGGCGAGGAAGACGTCGGCCGCCGCCAGCGCCAACGGCGACGACACCTTGTTGAGGAAGGCGATGGGGCTGAGCAGGCCAGCCGAGCGCAGCATCGATACGTGCTGTTGCTGGTCGCTCAGGGCAGCCAGCGCGATCAACGTCCCCTGCAGTCACAGACAATGTCACAGGTTTCTTCTTCTTCTTATTGTTTTTCTTACTCCGGATGTCATGTCACTGCGGAGAGATCATAGCAAGTATTTTGTTTTGTGACTTACCAGCGAGTGGCCCACGTAGTGCACCTTCTGCTGGCCTGACTGGTCGTACGCGTACTGCAGCATCGCCGAGAGATCGTTGCTGGCTAGCTCGTCCCATGACCAGTTCCAGTAGGCCTGCGGGGTTCTCATCCGGCATTAGTATACTACTACTACAATAAAGAAGCGAGTGCACATCACATTAGTACTAGTATTCTTTTACTAAATTTTAATGGACGTGCATGCAACGGCAACGCACCGGATCACTGGAAGAAAGCGATGTGTGGCCGAGGCTGTAGACAGTGCCGCGCGTGTTGGCAATCCAGACGTCGTAGCCGTTGTCTGCTAGGATGTAACCCAGGGACTCGTTGGGCGAGTTCATCAGCCATGTCATCCCGTCCTGCATGGCATGCCAACAAAACAAATATCATCATTTGCATTTGCTATCACAAGCATATTAACATCGAAGAGTTGCTTTTGTACGTAGTGTATACCATCATGAGGCCGTGCTGCAGTAGTACGGGCACCTTCCCGCCGCCGCCCGTCGCCGACTCGCCGCTCGTGATACGCTGCAGGCTTAGGATGTATCCGTCTTGGGTCGTCACCTGCATGTACGCAACCACAAATTAATCTTCTGTCGATTAATCAAACATGATGAGATGAACACACGCGCCTGGTTACTGGATTAGTATAGTTAGTACCGTGTGTTCCTCGCATCCGTAGCCGAAGGGCTCCACCCTGGACCGGCACGTGCCGTTCGCCGCCGCCAGCGATTCCACCGGAGCCGGTCGTGCTGCCGAGGCCCCAACGCACATCACAACCAACAGGCTAAGGATGCAGCTGCTGCCTCTCGACATTGTTAATCTGGCCATACGCACGAGTTTTTCCTTCTACCGATCGGCTTAGTCGACGTGAAATCTACATTCTTCTGTCCCCGATCCATCTTCTTTTATACTAGTCGGAACGATCGGGTCATTTTCGACGCAGATTAATTAACCAGAGGGCTGCAAACAGTATTGTATTGAGCTATCAAGTAGACATCACCTTGCTAATTCACGGCGTTGTGGCTCACTTAACATAGTTTACACATCAACCCTTCTTGCACGCAGGCTCCTTAAGCTTCTTCTTGTAATAAAAAGCAAGCGTGCATTTTACTCCAGTTTCTTTTTTATGGTAATACATGTCTCATTCATATCATAAGGAACAAAGTACAAGTAACATAAGGACCGACATGACAAAACTGAAAAGACAACAGAACATCTCCGAGCTTGACACCAACGCCCGTCAGCTGCCTCCGGCATCACCACAGCAGTCACCGAAGAAAAGAATGACGGACCACCTCCTCATCCGAGCTCGACGCGGCTCCATCGCTGATATGCAGCTTTACGGATCTTTAAGATGACTCACCAAAAGTGAAGCCATTGCCGTTAAACGAATCAGACTGAGGCAACACCCCGGACACGCCGTCGAACTCCAGATCTGACACCCCACCACGACTAAGACGCCGAAGGAGAAAACCATACCTGCCATCCACGAACCATGAACTCAGCACACGTTCCGTCTTCCAAATATCGTCGATGCAGACCACAATATGTATTCGCTCTTGGACTACCTCCCAAGCTCCGCGCCGCGCTGGAGCAAACATCGTCGCAACGGCAGAACCCGAGGACACAGGTCCACCACGAGGATGCCGCCGCCACCCCATCCTTGCTTGAACAGATTGGTTTCCAAATAAATCCCCAACCATAGGACCGATGACCTCGTCAGGGAAGGATCTGAAGAATCTTTATTCAGCGCCATCATCATCGCTGCCGAAGCCAAGACGATGAACAACCTAAAAACCTAGACTACGAGGAAGTAAAAATGATCCACGCGCGTGGATCCGGCGACCCCTCTCACCACCGACGACCGAGGTCGCCGGCGGAGGGGAGCCGCCGGGGGATGGCGCTGGAAGATTATTTTACTTCAGTTCCTGCCGATTCTCGATCAAACTTTTTTTTTGAACCGAAACCCATAGAACAATCGTTGTACGGTATATGTATTAAAATAATACGTCCCCTCCCTCACAAACCATATAAGGGTAATATGGTCATTTAACCATAATGTATAGCCACCAGGGCACAACCCCTCCGTCTTGGGCTGGCCCATTTTTTTTTTTAACCTTTAGAAAATAGGTGCATGAGGTAGGATTCAAACTCCCAATCTCACAGTTTACTTCCACAGTAACTAACTTGGACAACTAACTTGTTGTGCCTAGTAACTTCTTTTATTTTTCTTGTTGTGCATCTTCTCAGTTTATTTTTTTGTTTTGTTTTGTTTGGCCCTTTTATTCTTCGATTTTATTCTATATTTTGTTTTTCTTCATAAAACACGTTCTCGTCCCCGTGATAACAAAATGAGTCGCACACGTGGTGTTAAACACATATAGTTAACGCAAACAAAAATATATATTAAATACAACAGGTGAGCGTGTTTCAGTAAATAAATGAAGGAAACGTCCGTATGCACAAGATGGATGGACAATTCATTCCGCGTTCTCTGTACGCATGACATACAGGTTCTCGTCGCATGAGTCGTCATGTCGGTCCTCAATTTTTTTTTAAAATTAAACGCAAAACAAAAAATGAGTCGTGTTTCAAGGAACGAAGGAAACGTACGCCATTTGGTCCACGCGTGGTTTCAGTGACTAGCTACCTACACTCTTTTCTATTAATAATAATCCATAGAAAAAACTACGTACACTCTTTTCTTTTTCATTTGCTTAAATTCCTGGACATTTTCTTAAATTCATTAACGTTTTTCAAATTCATGAACTTATTTTTTGAATCCGTGAACTTTTTTCAAATGAATGAATGTTTTGTAAAACTTTTATCAATTTCATGAACTTTTTTGTCAAATTCATGAAGTTTTTTTTTTCAAATCGATGAACCTTTTCCAATTTCGCATTTTTTTCAAATTGGTGAACTTTTTTTGTCAAATTCATGAACTTTTTTCAATTTCGTGAACTTTTTTGTCACATTCATTTACTTTTTTTCAAATCAACGAACGTTTTTAATCTTGTGAACTTTTATTTAATTGTGAACATTTTTTAAAATTTTAAAAACTGGCAACTCAGGCTGGCATTTTTTAAAATTTTAAAAACCGGCAACTCAGGCTGGCAATCGGGTCGGGTTTGATCGGGTCGACCTCTCCCAGACTCATGCCCGAATCTCTTGTCGGGTCCATCGCCCGCCCAGGACCCTACACATGGGTGACCCATGCCTGAACCCATCGAGTAACCCGACCAACTCAGGCACCCATCGGTTCTGGCATTTTATTATGTTTTCATTTTACACATTCAATGTATATCATGGTTGATGCATTTCCTCTTAACCAGCACCCTCCTAGTCTCCTTTATATAATAGAACTCCACCGACTAGACGCTAGAGCAAGCGAGGTGGTACTAAACAACCTGCTCCCGTGATCAATTCACTGACATGCATGCAGTAGACTTTTTTTAGGGTAGCATGCATTTTTCTAGATAATGTGTGTTGCACCTTCAGCCTTTGGAGGTCCAATAAGCTGAAATATTGCATCGTTGCGATGTTATTTAGGGTGAAGATGTTGACCCATACCCGGCCCGTTCGGGTCGGGTGCCCATGAGCTCGGCCACCCATGGGTCGGATTGTCTGGTTGACCGGCAACTGTGTAACCAGACTGCCCTATTATATAGCCTAGATTCATGCCTCCTTCCGTGTAACCAGATGAGATGGAACTAAAACCATGAACGGAACAGTATGCTGCCTACAGGTAAGCCAGAAAACATCATGTTCAATGAAGAGTGTTCGAGTAGGCCAGAAGGCTCCATCTGAGAGCACAATATTTCCTGATATCGCTGAAATGGCCTCAATATTTTTTCCATGGCCTTGTATGACCAATTCAAGGCACCATACCAAGTTGTTTGAGTTTTCAACAATTCTTGCATTTTCTGTAGTTTTTTCGGTGAAAAATGATCGATAAATGGCAGACATGACGCAACTTGCAGTGTTGGAAGTTGTTCAAACCTGGCATTGATGCCTCATATGTTTGTGCCAGACTGCTGCAAGAAGTTGGGGTCATTTATCGATAGTCGAAAAAACCATTAGTTGAAAGGGGTGTGCTAGACTAGGCAACACGGATGTGTCTGTGAGTATGTAGTTTTTCCTAATTTAAATGCTTCAGTTATTTGCAATTTCCGTCATTACCAATCAACATGAACATTTTCTTATATCCTAACTATTTCTTGAAATTTGTCAGCGATTTTAGAATTTTAAAGTTTGTATGAAAACTATATAAACTTGAACACTTTATCCAAAATTGTTATCAAATTTGCAACCATTGATGTTGAACACAATTTGTTATCAATCCACATGCTCGCAAAATTTGGTGTCATTTCGTGTATCGCAACAAATACACCATGTTCAACCAGGACCATTCGGGTCTGCTGATAGGGCAAGTCTCGAAGCACTTCTTTTTCACCCCCACCAAACGTACCCAAAAAATTTCCACACAACGGCAACACCTTGGCATGCATGCCAAGTTTCATTGGTTTCCGACATTTCATGCATTGTACAGTGTTTTTCCGGTGACAAAAACATAAAACACAGGCCGGACGTCACACAACGTGCGTTCCATATCTGAATTCGCTCAAAT
This sequence comes from Thinopyrum elongatum, assembly GCA_011799875.1. Classification (NCBI taxonomy): domain Eukaryota; kingdom Viridiplantae; phylum Streptophyta; class Magnoliopsida; order Poales; family Poaceae; genus Thinopyrum; species Thinopyrum elongatum. The sequence goes on from CM022298.1 coordinate 381,378,668, forward strand.
TTTGTGTGGGGGCTACCATGGGTATGCCCACCCGCTGGCAACAAATACACCATGTTCAACTGGGACTGTTCGGGTCTGCCGGTAGGGCAATTCTCGAAGCACTTTTTTAACCTCCACCAAACGTACCCAATTTTTCCCCACAATGGCATCACCATGGCCAGCATGCATGCCAAGTTTTATTTTTTTCTGGCATTCTATGCATTTTCTATTGTTTATTCGGTGAAAAAACCCTAAAACACAGGCCGGACGTGGCACAACGTGCGTTTGGTGTCCGAATTTATTCAATTTTTGCATGGGGACTGCCATGGGCATTGCCCACATGCTGAAAAAATTTGGACTCATTTCGTGCATGGCAACGAATGCACCATGTTCAACCGGGTCTGCCGGTATGGCAAGTCTCGAAGCATTTTTTTTCACCTCCACCGAACGTACCCAATTTTTCCCACACAATGGCATCACCATGGCCAACATGCATGCCAAATTTCATTCATTTCTGGCTATGCATTCTCTACGATTTCCCATGAAAACCCCTTAAATCACAGGGCGGACGTGACGCAATGTGCGTTCGGTGTCCGAATTCGTTCATTTTTTGCATGGGGGACTGCCATTGGCATACTCACATGCTGGAAAAATTTGGTGTCATTTCGTGTATGACAACAAATACACCATGTTCAACCGGGACGGTTCGGGTCTGCCGGTAGGGCAACTCTCGAAGCACTTTTTTTTCACCTCCACCAAACGTACCCAATTCTTTTCCACATAATGACGTCACCATGTCCAGATGCATGCTAAGTTTCGTTCATTTCTGGCATTCTATGCATTTTCTATGGTTTTCTCGGTGAAAAAGCCCTAAAACACAAGCCGAACGTGACGCAACGTGTTCGGTATCCGAATTTGTTCATTTTTGCGTGGGAGCGAAGCTGCTCTGGTGTTGCACCGGGCCCCAACGTCGTGTATCCGTCGGCGGCGATGTGCCACTCCTTCGGCAGCCGCGCAGACGGCGTAACGAGCAGCCCAAAGCGGCTCAATTCCGCCTGCGGCCACGTGAGAGTCGACGACCAAGATCGTTCATCGTCGCTTTCGGATTCGGAGCTCGCCATCGAGTAGAGTAGGGGCGACGGGGGAGAACCGGGCCAATGGGGGTCTGAGAAGGAGGAGGGGCGACGTGCGCCGGCTGCCCCGGTTTTTTATAGCCTGGGGCTGGGGGCGGGGGGTGTGGGGATTGTGGGGTCGGGGGAGGGGGGGGGGGGGGGAGAGGTCGCTTGGAAGATGCTGCATCGGTGTGAATGCGGAGGCAGGCGGTGCGACGCGATGCCTTAATGGTGGGTCAGGGCGAGGCGGCATGCGGCGCGGCAACGACAGGCGGCAGGGGTGCAACTCTGATTGTCGGCCGGTCACGTTAAACCGCTCCGCGCGGCACGACGCGTCACGCAACACATATATCGCCGCCCGGCGCGGACGAAAATAAAAAATAAATCATGGCTGCCTGCGGATGAAAAGCCAAATGCCTAGAATCTGTGATAATCCGCCCTCCCGCCGTATTAGCCAGTACAAATGTGCTAATGCGCCCCCGAGCAACAGGTTGCAAGTTTGACTTTGCATGCCCCACCTTTTGTACTTTCTCACAAACAAATCACGCCGCATGCCCCACCTTTGTAAGGTCCTCGAGAATAATCAATAAAATGGCCGCATGCATCTCCCAGATGCAGAGGTCGGGGGTCATCCTCCTTTTCTAAAAAAACAAACAAATCGCGCCCACTTTTTGTACTTCTTCACAAATAAATCGCGCCACCCCTGCGGATGAAAAAAACGCCTCGCGCCCCGCGGACGTACGAATACGTATACGTAGTGCGTGGGTGGGCGGGCCACTTTTACAAATATGACTCGCATGCCCTTGCTAATGAAGGGTATTGGTGTTAAAAAAAACCCGAAGGGATATTGGATAATCTAAGCCGTTCATGTGTTTAGGAGGTGTATCGAAGCATAAGTAATTAAAATAAAGTGTCTAATGTGTACAGATTAAAACATAAAAGGAGAAAAGAAAGCGTCTATCCAACCCCAGTTCTAGTGAAGGCCAACATGATGTAACAATCTTAGCTTAAAAACTGATCAATCCAACTTGAAAGTATAGCTTCAAATTTGCTCTTAATTCTGTGCTTGAGCAGGAGCAAATCATTCTTCAACAGGCTTTTCCAGGACTGAATGGAGAACGGCTGCAATCTGAAAATCTTCCCATTTTTTGAATCCAAATGTTCCAACATCCCATGATTATGATTCTCGATCAAACTTTCATGCTCATCATCATCCTCTTATTCTCCCTGCGAAAAATAGAACTGTTGCATATAACCTTGTTCTTGATAAATTTGTGAACAAGTTGCCTGCTTACAAGGCGAACATGCTCTCTCACGGCTAGGCTTGAACTGATTAGATATGTATTCTCTCTTATTCATGTGTACTACATGGCTAACATTTTGTTTACTAAGAAATTTATAGCCAAACTCACTGCTATCATTAGGAATTTCTGGTGGACATGAATTGGAGAGAATAATTCTAGTAGGAGCCTTTGTCTTAGGGCTTGGAAGGACATTTGTAAGTCAAAGCAAGAAGGTGGATTCGTTATAAGGAATTTGCAAGCTATTAATGAGGGTTTGATTCTTGCAGCTACTTGGCGGCTGGCTAAAGTTCCTTGTTTCCATCTTCATCTTGTGCTCAAGTCCAAATACTTCCATGATGCCTCTATCTGGACTGCTAGTCCTAACACTCCAAAATCAGCTTTCTGGTCCTCCATCCTAAAAATGTTGCCTAAACTCAAAGCTCATTCTTTGTACCAGCTAACACAAGGAAATATCTCTCTTTGGAGCACTCCTTGGTGTCCTCTTTGGACTTCTGTTTATGATCATCTCATTATTCAGCCTCCAGGAGACATGTGCCCTTCTCTTCTTAAGGATCTTTGACTTCCCGATCGGAAAGTTTGGAGCAATAATCTCATTAACTCTCTCTTTCAGCAGCCTCTAGCTTCTGCTATTATCCAGATTGAAATTATTCATGAGGATGGCCCAAATATTCTTTGTTGGGATCTTACTCCTAATGGACTTTCTACTTTGAAACCCACTTACAAGTTGTGTTTGTAGGATATTCATGCCAATCCGAGATATGCTCCTGCTCAAGTTTCTTTGCAGGTCAAAAATTTGCTCAAGGTGATTTGGAAGCAAAAGATGATGATTCCCAGGGTCCAAAATTTCGCTCGGAGACTACTTTGAAAAGTTCTCCCCACAGGTTTGAGGGCTGGCCACTTCTCTATTCATATTTCTGAACTTCGCTGCAGATGTGGTCAACAAGAGCATGAGATGCACCTACTTTTCCTTTGTGATTTTGCTAGAGCTGCTTGGTTTTCCCATCCATGGTTCATTAAAATAGATGTTTTAGTTCACAACTATTCTAATATTCATAACATTATCCTAGCTTTGCTTAATATGAATCATCCAAATGCCGGTGTTCCCAATACTCTCAATTTTATGTGCTGTCTTTGGAAAGCTAGGAATGACTATTTATTTGATAGGAAAAAAGCTCTCCCTTACCATGTTAATATTGCTGCTACTTCTCTGTCTAATAAATCTTGCAATCTTGTTCATAATTCTCATCAGCTCCAGCCTCAAAATCTTATCTGTACCTCAACTCCTACTAATCAGCTTCCTTTGTGGGGTCGAACAATTAAGTTTGATCTTCTTGTAGCAATACCAAGAGTATATTCTGATGCAGCTTTTATGTGCAAAAGAATTCTAGGATTTTCATAGGGTTCTGGTGCTACTGGAATTGGAGTCCACCTTTCTTTGCCGCATGAACTGATGGAAGTAAATGTGCAGATTCAAGCTTCTACCTTCATCACAAATACACCTTTGCAAGATGAAGCTTTGTCCCTTCTTTTGGTGTCTCAAGTCGCTAAGCGCCTGCACATCCCTCAGCCCACTTTCCTCACAGACTGTCTCTCTTTGGCATCATTTGCGGCAAGCAGGAAGATTACATAGCCTAGTACCCCTTGGACTATTAGAAAAGTTTTGTTGATTCTTCTACTACTCCTCAGATCTTCATTATCAGGTGTTCCATATTTCTAGGAAGATCAATGGAGTTGCTCACAATGTAGCTCACCAGGTTCTTAGACTAGATGTAGAACCGGACATATGTTGTTTTGCTTCAGCTCATAGGAATATGACTTGCCCTGTAGTTTCCCTCCTCTCTAATTTCTAGTTCCAAGGCTTTGTAATCCATGTTGTACGTTGCTACAGAGCTGAAATGAAAAGGTTTGACGCTTCATGCGCCTTCTGTTGTTAGAAAAACTTCCATGCCCATCATAGCCCGCGTGCATGTTTTTAATATTAGGTATAAAAAATGCACATACATAATAAAATGGAGAAATGAATTAAGTTTGTCTAAAAGTTTAGAATTTCACAACAAATTGAATGTCAGATTTTTTAGCATGACAAATCGAATGCCCGATATTAAAATTTTCATTAGCAAGCATGGCAAATCCTTGTCATGTTTAGATTTTTTGCCAAGAATTGTCATGCTTGCTAAAGGAAATTGTCATCCTCGTGACAACATAATTTGTCATTTTTTTTGATTTATCATGCTTAAAGCATTCTTGAAAGGGTGTGGCTAGGTCTCAGTCAGACGTAAGAAAGAATGAAAAGATTTTTTTTTGCATGGGTCTCAATGTAAGATCTCACGAATATAGCATCGACTGAGACATAACCAAGTCTCAGTCGACTGAGATTTAGCAAGACTGTTCCTGAAAGTTATCGGTGCAGCAAACGTTCATGTTTGCTACCCGAACTCATGCATAGGCGTACAGGTGATCATACATCCAGTACCAACGCATGACACAAAGATAAGCCAGAGAAATCGCTCTTCGTGAGATCAAGGAGAGCATTAGAAGGAGCAAGACAGCAAGAGATCACCTCAAGGAAGCCTCCCTTGCTGGGCGGGTGAGCCTGGCCGGGTCGAGGATGTTGGGGAACGTTGCATGGAAAACAAAAAAATTTCTACGCACACGCAAGATCTATCCACGAAGATGCATAGCTACGAGAGGGGGAGTGTGTCTACGTACCCTCGTAGACCGTAAGCGGAAGCGTTAGAACAACGCGGTTGATGTCGTCGAACAACTTCACGATCCAACCGACCGAGCACCGAACGTACGACACCTCCGCGTTCAGCACACGTTCAGCTCGGTGACATCCTCGACTTCTTAATCCAGCAAGACGGCGAGGCAGTGGATGAGTTCCAGCAGCACGACGGCGTGGTGACGGTGATGGTGATGCTATCTCCGCAGGGCTTCGCCCAAGCACTACGAAAATATGACCGAGGGAAAGAACTGTGGAGGGGGGCGCCGCACACGGCTAAGACAATGTTGTGTCTTCTTTGGGGCGCCCCCTCTCCTCTATTTATATATGTGTAGGGGCTTGGAGTAGAAGGAATAGTGCCATTTGAACAGTAACCATGAATAGTACACACGTGGACTTGGACTCCAAAGTCCAATCCTATTCCTACTAGGACTCTCCCTTTTTCCTTCCCTAGCTGCGTGGGCTTTTGAGGACTTGGTGCGCCTGGCCAAATAAGGCCAGAGCGTCTCCCTTTAGCCCATGCCAACCCTTGGGATGTGGTGGACCCACTTGTGGACTTCCGGACCCCTCCGGAATCCTTCGGAACCTTCTGGAAGCTTCCCGGTACAATACCGAAAAAAACTGCACCTTTTTCCGGAATCCAAAATATGACTTCCCATATATAAATCTTTACCTCTCGACCATTCCGAGACTCCTCGTTATGTCCGAGATCTCATCCGGGACTCCAAACAACATTCGGTTACCAATTCACATAACTCATATAACACTATATCGTCAACGAACGTTAAGCGTGCGGACCCTACGGGTTCGAGAACTATGTAGACATGACCGAGACACCTCTCCGGTCAATAACCAATAGCGGAACCTGGATGCCCATATTGGCTCCTACATATTCTACGAAGATCTTTATCGATCGAGCCGTTATGACAACATACGTAATTCCCTTTATCCATCAGTATGTTACTTGCCCGAGATTTGATCGTCGGTATCTTCATACCTAGTTCAATCTCGTTACCGGCAAGTCTCTTTACTCGTTCCGTAATACATCATCTCGTAACTAACTCCTTAGTCATTTGCTTGCAAGCTTTATGATGTGTATTACCGAGAGGGCCCAGAGATACCTCTCCGATACTCGGAGTGACAAATCCTAATCTTGATCTATGCCAACTCAACAAACACCTTCGGAGATACCTATAGAGCATCTTTATAATCAGCCAGTTACGTTGTGACGTTTGATAGCACACAAGGTATTCCTCCGGTATCCGGGAGTTGCATAATCTCATAGTCGGAGGAATATGTATTTGACATGAAGAAAGCAATAGCAATAAACTGAACGATCATTATGCTAAGCTAATGGATGGGTCTTGTCCATCACATCATTCTCCTAATGATGTGATCCCGTTATCAAATGACAACACATGTCCATGGTTAGGAAACCTTAACCATCTTTGATCAACGAGCTAGTCTAATAGAGGCTTACTAGGGACACGGTATTTGTTTATGTATTCACACATGTATTTAAGTTTCCGATCAATACAATTCTAGCATGAATAATAAACCTTTATCATGAATAAGGAAATATAAAATAACAACTTTATTATTGCCTCTAGGGCATATTTCCATCTGTCTCCCACTTGCACTAGAGTCAATAATCTAGTTCACATCACCATGTGATTTAACACCCATAGTTCACATCGCCATGTGACCAACACCCAAATAGTTTACTAGAGTCAATAATCTAGTTCACATCGCCATGTGATTAACACCCAAAGAGTACTAAGGTGTGATCATGTTTTGCTTGTGAGAGAGGTTTAGTCAACGGGTCTGTCACATTCAGATCCGTATGTATTTTTGCAAATTTCTATGTCTACAATGCTCTGCATGGAGCTACTCTAGCTAATTGCCCCCACTTTCAATATGTATCCAGATCGAGACTCAGAGTCATCCAGATCGGTGTCAAAGCTTGTATCAATGTAACTCTTTACGATGAACTCTTTATCACCTCCATAACCAAGAAACATTTCCTTAGTCCTCTTTAGGTACCTAAGGATAATTTTGACCGCTGTCCAGTGATCTACTCCTGGATCACTATTGTACCCCCTTGCCAAACTCATGGCAAGGCACACAACAGGTCTGGTACACATCATGGCATACTTTATAGAACCTATGAATGAGGCATAGGGAATGACTTTCATTCTCTCTCTATATTCTGCCGTGGTCGGGTTTTGAGTCTTACTCAACTTCACACCTTGTAACACAGGCAAGAACCCTTTCTTTGACTGATCCATTTTGAACTTCTTCAAAACTTTATCAAGGTATGTGCTTTGTGAAAGTCCTATCAAGCGTCTTGATCTATCTCTATAGATCTTGATGCCCAATATATAAGCAGCTTCACCGAGGTCTTTCATTGAAAAATTCTTATTCAAGTATCCTTTTATGCTATCCAGAAATTCTATATCATTTCTGATCAACAATATGTCATCCACATATAATATCAGAAATGCTACACAGCTCCTACTCACTTTCTTGTAAATACAGGCTTCAGCATAAGTCTGTATAAAACCATATGCTTTGATCACCTCATCAAAGCGTATATTCCAACTCCGAGATGCTTGCACCAGTCCATAGATGGATCGCTGCAGTTTGCACACTTTGTTAGCACCTTTAGGATCGACAAAACCTTCTGGTTGCATCATATACAACTCTTCTTTAAGAAATCCATTAAGGAATGCAGTTTTGACATCCATTTGCCAGATTATAAAATGCAGCAATTGCTAACATGATTCGGACTGACTTAAGCATCGCTACGGGTGAGAAGGTCTCATCGTAGTCAACCCCTTGAACTTGTCGAAAACCTTTTGCGACAAGTCAAGCTTTGTAGATGGTGATATTACCATCAGCGTCTGTCTTCTTCTTGAAGATCCATTTATTCTCAATGGCTTGCCGATCATCGGGAAAGTCCACCAAAGTTCACACTTTGTTCTCATACATGGATCCTATCTCAGATTTCATGGCCTCAAGCCATTTGTCGGAATCTGGGCTCATCATAGCTTCTTCATAGTTCGTAGGTTCGCCTTGGTCTAGTAACATGACTTCCAGGACAGGATTACCGTACCACTCTGGTGCGGATCGTGCTCTGGTCGACCTACGAGGTTCAGTAGCAACTTGATCTAAAGTTTCATGATCATTATCATTTGCTTCCTCTCTAGTTGGTGTAGGCATCACGGGAATGGATTTCCCTGATGTGCTACTTTCCAATTCGAGAGAAGGTACAATTACCTCATCAAGTTCTACTTTCCTCCCACTCACTTCTTTTGAGAGAAACTCCTTCTCTAGAAAGGTTCCATTCTTGGCAACAAAGATCTTGCCTTCGGATCTGTGGTAGAAGGTGTAACCAATTGTTTCCTTAGGGTATCCTATGAAGACACACTTCTCTAATTTAGGTTCGAGCTTATCAGGCTGAAGCCTTTTGACATAAGCGTCGCATCCCCAAACTTTAAGAAATGACAGCGTAAGTTTCTTGCCAAACCACAGTTCATATGGTGTCGTCTCAACGGATTTAGACGGTGCCCTATTTAATGTGAATGCAACCGTCTCTAATGCATAACCCCAAAACGATAGTGGTAAATCGGTAAGAGACATCATAGAACACACCATATCTAATAAAGTACGGTTACGACGTTCGGACACACCATTACGCTGTGGTGTTCCAGGTGGCGTGAGTTGTGAAACTATTCCACATTGTTTCAAATGAAGGCCAAACTCGTAACTCAAATATTCGCCTCCGCGATCAGATCATAGAAACTTTATTTTCTTGTTACGATGATTCTCTACTTCACTCTGAAATTCTTTGAACTTTTCAAATGTTTTAGATTTGTGTTTCATTAAGTAGATATACCCATATCTACGCAAATCATCTGTGAAGGTTAGAAAATAACGATACCCACCGCGTGCTTCAACACTCATCGGACCGCATACATCGGTATGTATTATTTCCAATAAGTTATTATCTCGCTCCATTGTTTTGAAGAACGGAGTTTTAGTCATCTTGCCCATGAGGCATGGTTCGCAAATATCAAATGATTCCAAAAGTCCATCCACATGGAGTTTCTTCATGCGCTTTACACCAATATGACCTAAACGGCAGTGCCACAAGTATGTTGCACTATCATTATCAACTTTGCATCTTTTGGCATCAATATTATGAATATGTGTATCACTACGATTGAGATTCAATAAACCATTCACATTGGATGTATGACCATAGAAGGTTTTATTCATGTAAATAGAATAACAATTATTCTCTGAATTAAATGAATAACCGTATTGCAATAAACATGATCCAGTCATATTCATGCTCAACGCAAACACCAAATAACATTTATTTATTTAGGTTTCAACACTAATCCCGAAGGTAGAGGGAGTGTGCGATGGTGATCGTATCAACCTTGGAATCATTTCCAACACACATCGTCACCTCGTCCTTAACTAGTCTCTGTTTATTCTGCAACTCCTGTTTCGAGTTACTAATCTTAGTAACTGAACCGGTATCAAATACTCAGGGGCTACTACGAACACTAGTAAGGTACACATCAATAATCAAATATACTTTTGTTCACTCTGCCATCCTTCTTATCCGCCAAGTATTTGGGGCAGTTCCACTTCCAGTGACCATTTCCTTTGCAGTAGAAGCACTCAGTTTCAGGCTTGGGTCCAGCTTTGGGCTTCTTCATGGGAGTGGCAACTTTCTTGCCATTCTTCTTGAAGTTCCCTTTCTTTCCCTTGCCCTTTTTCTTGAAGCTAGTGGTCTTGTTAACCATCAACATTTGATGCTCTATCTTGATTTCTACCTTCGCTGATTTCAGCATTGCGAAGAGCTCGGGAATCGTTTTCGTCATCCCTTGCATATTATAGTTCATCACGAAGTTTTAGTAGCTTGGTGATAGTGACTAGAGAACTCTGTCAATTACTATCTTATCTGGAAGATTAACTCCCATTTGATTCAAGCGATTGTAGTACCCAGACATTCTGTGCACATGCTCACTGGCTGAGCTATTCTCCTCCATCTTGTAGGCAAAGTAGAGGTCTCATACCTCTCAACACGGGCATGAGTATGAAATACCAATTTTAGCTCTTGAAACATCTCATATGCTCCATGGCGTTCAAAACATTTTTGAAGTCCCGGTTCTAAGCCGTAAAGCATGGTGCACTAAACTATCAAGTAGTCATCATATCGAGCTTGCCAGACGTTCATAATGTCTGCATCTGCTCCTGCAATAGGTCTGTCACCTAGCGGTGCATCAAGGACATAATTCTCCTGTGCAGCAATGAGGATAATCCTCAGATCACGGACCTAGTCCGCTTTATTGCTACTATCATCTTTCAACTTAGTTTTCTCTATGAATATATCAAAAATAGGGGAGCTATATCGCGAGCTATTGATCTACAACATAGATATGCAAAACTATAATACTAAGTTCATGATAAATTAAGTTCAATTAATCAAATTACTTAAGAACTCCCACTTAAATAGACATCCCTCAAGTCATCTAAGTGATACGTGATCCAAATCAACTAACCCATGTCCGATCATCACGTGAGATGGGGTAGTCATCAATGGTGAACATCTCTATGTTGATCATATCTACTATATGATTCACGTTCGATCTTTCGATCTCCAGTGTTCCAAGGCCATGTCTGTACATGCTAGGCTCGTCAAGTTTAACCCAAGTATTCTGCATGTGCAAAACTGTCTTACACCAGTTGTATGTGAACATAGAGTCTATCACACCCGATCATCACGTGGTGTCTCAACACGATGAACTGTAGCAACGGTGCATACTCAGGGAGAACACTTTTACCTTGAAATTTAGTGAAGGGATCATCTTATAATGCTACCACCGTACTAAGCAAAACAAGATGCATAAAAGATAAACATCACATGCAATCAAAAATATGTGACACGATATGGCCATCATCATTTCGTGCTTTTGATCTCCATATCCAAAGCATCATCATGATCTCCATCATCACCAGTTCGACACCTTGATCTCCATCGTTGCGTCGGGATCGTCTCACCAACTATTGCTTCTACAACTATTGCTAACGCATAGCGATAAAGTAAAGCAATTACATGGCTTTTGCATTTCATACAATAAAGAGACAACCATAAGGCTCCTGCCGGTTGCTGATGAATTACAAAACATGATCATCTCATACAATAACGTATATCACATCATGTCTTGACCATATCACATCACAACATGCCCTGCAAAAACAAGTTAGACGTCCTCTACTTTGTTGTTGCAAGTTTTACGTGGCTGCTACGGGCTTCTAGCAAGATCCGTTCTTACCTATGCAAAAACCACAACGGTGATTCATCAAGTTTGCTGTTTTAACCTTCTTCAAGGACCGGCCGCAGTCAAATTCGATTCAACTAAAGTAGGAGAAACAGACACCCGCCAGCCACCTTTATGCAAAATTAGTTGCATGTCAGTCGGTGGAACCGGTCTCATGTGCGTGGACATGTAAGGTTGGTCTGGGCCGCTTCATCCCACAATACTGCCGAATCAAAATAAGACGTTGGTGGTAAGCAGTATGACTATCACCGCCCACAACTATTTGTGTTCTACTCGTGCATATCATCTACGCATAGACCTGGCTCATGATGCCACTGTGGGGGAACGTTGCATGGAAAACAAAAAATTTTCTACGCACACGCAAGATCTATCCATGGAGATGCATAGCTACGAGAGGGGGAGTGTGTCTACGTACCCTCGTAGACTGTAAGCGGAAGCGTTTGAACAACGCGGTTGATGTCGTCGAACAACTTCACGATCCAACCGACCGAGCACCGAACGTACGGCACCTCCGCGTTCAGCACATGTTCAGCTCGGTGACGTCCTCGACTTCTTGATCCAGCAAGATGACGAGGTAGTGGATGAGTTCCAGCAGCACGACAGCGTGGTGACGGTGATGGTGATGCTATATCCGTAGGGCTTCGCCCAAGCACTACAAAAATATGACCGAGGGACGAAACTGTGGAGGGGGGCGCCGCACACGGCTAAGACAATGTTGTGTCTTCTTTGGGGCGCCCCCTCTCCTCTATTTATATATGTGTAGGGGCTTGGAGTAGAAGGAATAGTGCCACATGAACAGTAACCATGAATAGTACACACGTGGACTTGGACTCCAAAGTCCAATCCTATTCCTACTAGGACTCTCCCTTTTTCCTTCCCTAGCTGCGTGGGCTTTTGAGGACTTGGTGCACCTGGCCCAATAAGACCAGGGCGCCTCCCCTTAGCCCATGCCAACCCTTGGGACATGGTGGACCCACTTGTGGACTTCCGGACCCCTCCGAAATCCTCCGGAACCTTCTGGAAGCTTCCCGGTACAATACCGAAAAAAAACTGCACCTTTTTCCGGAACAAAAAATATGACTTCCCATACATAAATCTTTACCTCTCGAACATTCCGAGAATCCTCGTGACGTCCGGGATCTCATCCGGGACTCCGAACAACATTCAGTTACCAATTCACATAACTCATATAACACTATATCGTCAACGAACGTTAAGCATGCGGACCCTACGGGTTCGAGAACTATGTGGACATGACCGAGGCACCTGTCCGGTCAATAACCAATAGCGGAACCTGGATGCCCATATTGGCTCCTACATATTCTACGAAGATCTTTATTGGTCGAACCGTTATGACAACATACGTAATTCCCTTTGTCCATCGGTATGTTACTTGCCCGAGATTTGATCGTCGGTATCTTCATACCTAGTTCAATCTCGTTACTGGCAAGTCTCTTTACTCGTTCTTTAATACATCATCTCGTAACTAACTCCTTAGTCATTTGCTTGCAAGCTTTATGATGTGTATTACCGAGAGGGCCCAGAGATACCTCTCCGATACTCGGAGTGACAAATCCTAATCTTGATCTATGCCAACTCAACAAACACCTTCGGAGATACCTATATAGCATCTTTATAATCACCCAGTTACGTTGTGACGTTTGATAGCACACAAGGTATTCCTCCGGTATCCGGGAGTTGCATAATCTCATAGTCGGAGGAATATGTATTTGACATGAAGAAAGCAATAGCAATGAACTGAACGATCATTATGCTAAGCTAACGGATGGGTCTTGTCCATCACATCATTCTCCTAATGATGTGATCCCGCTATCAAATGACAACACATGTCCATGGTTAGGAAACCTTAACCATCTTTGATCAACGAGCTAGTCTAGTAGAGGCTTACTAGGGACATGGTATTTGTTTATGTATTCACACATGTATTTAAGTTTCCGATCAATACAATTCTAGCATGAATAATAAACCTTTATCATGAATAAGGAAATATAAAATAACAACTTTATTATTGCCTCTAGGACATATTTCCATCAGAGGGTGCACCAGAGGAGCGAGACCAGTTCACCCCGGCAAGGTTTCCGGGGCCGCCAAGACCAGAACCCGCCAGGCTCCTTGCCAGTAGGCTTTCACCAAGACGCCACCGCCCCACCTCATCGCACCCAAGTCATTAATCAGTGTGGTGTCAAGCTACCAGACAACCAGGTGGATCCTATCAAGCACGTGGCAGCGTGGTAAGAAAGAGATTAGCTTTATTGACACCCGTCCAGAGGACGTGTCGCGCTAATAAGAAGAGGCAGATAAGCGGCGCAGCGGGCTTGCCGGGCTTCAACCTCAGCACGACACCTAGTAGTGCATTTAATGCACTTTGTCCTAATTGCCAGAGTTAGGTATGATAGCACTGTTAGCTATCTAATCACCCTGAAATGACTGTTTTGCCACTGTGGTCGCCCCTTAACCTATAAAAGGAGGCCCAAAGAAACCTAACAAGGGGTTCGAACATTTGATCCCTCAACACTTGTACGCACACGCTGCTCTCCCCAAGGCGACCTTGCCGGGCTAGAGCACGCCGTGCCTTCGTGTTCCTCCAGGTCAATCCACCACAACAGGAGTAGGGTTTTACGCTGCAAAGCGGCCCGAACCTGGGTAAAAGGGAGATGTCATCGTCGTGCTGCCCCCTGCTGCTTTTGCTCTTTGTGTAATGTGACCATCCCCTTGCCGAACCACAAAGGGGAACTTTTGCCCCATAGATGATCGTGCTTCCACGCCGAGATCTTTGGCGCGCTAGGTAGGGGGCATCGCTTGTGCGAACCTGAAGCAGTAGCCAGTGCGTCGATCTTCATCATCCTTCTGCATCGTCCATGGCCCCCAAGAAGAGAACTGGTGCGGCATCGCATCCTTTCACTTCGAAGGCTTCGCCGCCTGCCGCCGTTGGTGCTATGGACACAGCAGCCGCAGCGGGTGAAGCGGGCACCATGGGCGGTGCTGTCCATGCTCCCTCCACGACCGGAGCGGGAACCGGGACCGCGGGAGTGGTGCAACTTCATCAACATGTTGACGAGAATGTGCCCGCACCGCACCGGCGAGCTCAGCCAGCACGACATCGACGCCCGCTCTGGTGTGAGCCAAGATCCATTGGCCGCACCGACGAGAGGGGCGGCGACGGAACACGTGCTTCGCCCCACGCAGGGCGAGCAAGACAAGACCCCAAGTGGCACCGTCGATCCCTCACGGCAGCGTCCACACGGGAAGGGAGCAGCTGATCAAGCTACTGGCCATCAAGGATAGCTTCGGCCATGCCAGACCGCTCTGGTGACCGGTCAGAGACGGCAGGGGCATGACAATGTTCCTTCTGGTTCATCCAGAAGTCGAGTTGTGTCGCGTTCCGCCTCTCTTGCCATGCCAGAGACGGTGGACGAAGTGATGGCGAGAGCTTAGCTACTGCTGATTTTTCCTCCAGCAGCGGACAAGATGGATGAATGGAGAGCTACCATTTAGAGCCTCAACGGTTTTGCTGAAGCCAACAAGTCACGACGCGCGGAGCCCTCACGGCAACCGCAGACGACACCGGCGGCGCCAGAGGGTGGCCAAGTCGAGAGGACTACACCTACAGTGCAGTCCCCTCCGCGGCAACCCATCCAAAGGTAGCCGCGGCGAGATCAGCAAACCCAAGAAGTCAATGAGCCTGACGACACATCAATGGCTTCGTCCGACCCATGACTCCAGTAGGATCAACGCCAAGTACTGAGAGACAGGAGAAGGGAAGACACCCGCGTCACCATTGAGTGGCGTCGTGAGACGCGCTGTCAATGAGACAGGCGTAATGGACCCGACGGTGACGAACCCGCGCCCAGTGTTGGCGGGTACCTGCCTTACGAGGTGGGGTACCCTGCCTTCACTCGTGAGCTGCGGTGAGTCCGTTGGCCATCTTCTCGCTCCTTCAAGCCTGACCTGCCGGAGAAATACGACGGAAAGCTGAACCCGACGGAGTTTCTGGGCATCTATACGATTGCCGTTCAGGCTGCCGGGGGAAGAGATGAGAAGGTACTCGCCAACTACTTTCCGTTGGCTCTCAAGCCAAACGTGAGGTCCTGGCTGATGCACTTGCCGGAGGATTCCATTTCTTCGTGGGAAGATCTGTGCAATGAGTTTGTTGGTGCCTTCACCGACGACCACCAAGAACCAGGACAGCCCAGTGACCTACAGGCCCTCCCACAGAAAGAAGGGGACAGTTTGCGTAAATACCTACAGAGATTCAGCCGAGTACACCGCAACATCCCTTAGATACACCCGGTAGCTGTGATTGCCGCATTCCATACGAATGTGCGCAATCAAAGGATGCGTGCAAAGATGAATGTTCACATGCCGAAGACTATCAATGAACTGTACACATTGGCGGATAAGTGTGCTCGGGTTGAGGAAGGCATAAGGCTCCCAGGCGAGGAGGCAGGTGTCGAAGTCGATTCGGAAGATGACGACGACACCTCCACCCCTGGGAAGAAGAATAGGAAGCGCAATAAGAAGCGTAAAGGAAAAACTATGATGGAAATCAAGAGCTCTAGTGACCTTGCCACAGGTAAGAAAGCTAAGGCTGAGATGTTCGGCAAAGAAGCTGCTGCCTGCGCTGATTGCCGGGCGGTGGCAACGGCTGAGAAAACTGGCAAGTCCGATGGGTCATACTGCAAGATCCATAGGACCAAGGGCCATGATCTCCAAGATTGCAAGCAAGTCGAACAGCTAGTTGAGAAGCAGAAGGCTGAGTATGAGAGGTGTGATAAGGAGAAAGGCCTGAATAACGTTGGCGGGAAGGGCCGTGGAGGCCGCAATGGGCACTGCGGTAGGGTTGATCAGAAAGAGAAGCCCGCCAGGGGCCATGAGAAGAAGGAAAATGAAGATAACAATGATGAAGAAGATGACGAGACCAGTGAACAGGAGTTTCAGAAAGCTACTGAGGCAATGTGCATTGACGGGGCTGCAGCCTTGCACTCCTCTCACCACCAGCTCAAGCAGTGGGCGCGTGAGGTTAATGCGGCAGAGCCAGTAACAAGCGCCCGAGAGCCACTTAAGTGGTCCCGCATGCCCCTCATCTTTGACATTGAGGATCATCCAGATCGCACTACTGCGGTTGGGTGCTTGCCGTTGTTGGTTTCGCCAACAATCTGCAACCTCAAGGTCACTAAGATGTTGGTTGACGGCAGGGCAGGGTTGAATTTAATTTCCCCCGAGGTGCTAAAGAAACTCCAAATTCCTGATGAGGATCTGAAGAAGACTGACACTTTCCAGGGGATCAACCAAGGGAGGAGCCAGCCGAAGGGAAATATTACTTTGCCGGTAACATTTGGCGGGGAAATAAACTTCAGGACCGAGAAGATTGTGTTTGATGTCGTTGAGCTTCCCTTGCCATTAAATGGGATTCTTGGTCGCCCCGCATTGGCCAAGTTCATGGCAGTGTCCCATTACACATACAACACTCTGAAGATGCCTGGTCCCATGGGGGTCATTTCCATCCCCTTGGATAAGAGAGATGTAGTCATATGTGTGGATAAGATGTATAGAGACGCGGTAGCAGTGGAAGCCGTCAAGGCCTCGGCTCCCGCCAAGGAAGAAAAGAAAGTTCAAAAGGTTAGCAAGAACACCGGCAAGGACCCTGGGAAGCGCGTCTCTTCGGAGTGTGCTGCGCCCGGCAGTGACTTGCCGAAGAGTTCTGCTAGCAAGAGATCCAAGGCTATCCCTCCAGCAACCAAGAAAGTTCCGGCAAGGTAGGGTGGCGCTAATGGTACTTTTACCATTAGCTCCACTCTTGATGACAAATAGGAAAGCACGCTCGTTGCCTTCCTGCGGGCGAATGTCGACGTGTTTGCCTGGCAACCGTCTGACATCCCCGGTGTTCCCAGGGAGGTAATCGAGCACCACCTTGCTGTCTGTCCCCATGCCCGTCCCATCAAGCAGAAGGTCGGGAAACAGGCCTTGGAGCGGCAACAGTTCATTGCTGAGGAGATTAAGAAGCTTGAAGCAGCAGGGTTGGTCCAAGGAGTACTGCATCCAACTTGGTTAGCAAATCCAGTGGTGGTGTGCAAGACAAACGGGAAATGGAGACTTTGCATCGACTTCACTGACTTGAACAAAGCTTGTCCAAAGGATCCATTCCCCTTGCCGCACATTGATCAAATTGTTGATTCCACCTCAGGATGCGATTTGCTCTCCTTCCTTAATGCATACTCTGGTTACCACAAGATCTTCATGGCCATGGAAGACGAAGAAAAGACCGCCTTTATTACCCCATGTGGCACGTACTGCTTTGTACGTATGCCTTTCGGGCTAAAAAGCGCCGGTTCCACATTTGCAAGGGCCATGCAGATTGGTTTTGAACCTCAGCTGCATAGGAACGTTGAAGCATATATGGATGACATAGTGGTCAAGACCAAGGACAAATCTACACTCATTGAAGATTTAGAAGAAACCTTTGCAAATCTGCGGAAGATTAACTTAAAACTCAACCCAGAGAAATGTGCATTTGGCATTCCGCCCGACAAGCTCCTGGGATTCTTTGTGTCTCAGCAAGGGATAGAAGCCAACCCCGGCAAGATCAAGGCAATAGAAAAGATTCAAGCTCCAAAGACCGTTAAGGATGTGAGGCATCTGGCTGGTTGTGTTGCCGCACTAAGTAGGTTCATCTCAAAATCCTCCGAGCGCGCCTTGCCATTCTTCAAAATATTGAAGAAGGCTGGTCCAATGAAATGGACTCCAGAGGCTGAGGTTGCGCTGCGGGAGTTGAAAGCTTACCTTTCCTCTGCTCCAACCATGGTCGCACCCAAACCACAAGAGCCACTGCTGCTGTATCTGGCGGCAACAAAACAAGTGGTTAGTGCCGCCTTGGTGGCGCAGAGAGAAGTGGATGGCGAAGAAACTACTGTGGCAGAACCATCCAGTGATGAACCAACTTTGTCCCCGGCAGGGCCTGATGGCAACAATGAAGGGGATCCACAAATCAGTGTTGATAAGCGGAAAGAATTAGCAAGAAAGAAGATGGTGCAGCGACCAGTTTAATTTGTCAGTTCCCTCTTGCAGGGGGCTAGGTCAAGGTATTCTGGGGTACAAAAGCTAATCTTCGACCTCCTAATGGCCTTGAGGAAACCACGTCATTACTTTTAAGCTCACGAAATCACAGTTGTGACCCGCCTTTCGCTGCAGCGAATCTTGAGGAACCCCGAAGCCACCGACATGATAGTGGAATGGGCCTTGGAATTATCAAGCTTTGCTTTGACATTTGAGAGCACATCAACTATCCAAAGCAGGGCACTGGCAGAATTTATTGCAGAATGGACGCCACACCCGATGAAGAGACTATGGAAACTGCCCTCCCCGGCAAGGAGGCCCCCAAGGAATGGATCATGTACTTTGACGGTGCCTTCTCGCTCCAAGGTGCCGGGCAGGAGTTTTACTCATTGCCCCCACCGGAGAACACCTCAAGTACGTCATCCAAATGCATTTCCCCAGGGAAGACGCCACCAATAACACCACAGAGTATGAGGGACTCCTTGCCGGGCTCAGGATTGCTGTAGAGTTGGGAATAAAGAAGTTGATTATACACGGCGACTCTCAGCTCGTTGTGAAGCAGGTGAACAAGGATTATCAGAGCCCATTGATGGAAGCATACGTGGAAGAGGTGAGGAAGCTGGAGGAACACTTCAACGGGCTGCAAACAGAGCACGTACCCTGTGCGAAAAACAGCATCGCTGATCACCTGTCAAAGTGCGCTGCGCAAAAGCTTCCCGTGGAACCAGGAACTTTTGTACTCCACCTAACCCAACCATCTGTTTCCCTGTCAACTTTGGCCAAGAAAAGAAGAAAGCTCAACACCGACAAGCATTTCCCGGCAGAGCTCCCTGAAGCCGCTGGTGAGAAGCTTGCCGGGGGAGATCCTATGTTGGCTGGTGAGCTGCGCTCTCCGGCAGAACCCCAGGTTTTCACCGTCGAGACAAGTGCTCCCTCCCAAGAAGAGATGCCTTTAGTCCTTGCCATTGAGCCTCAAGCTCCGACATGGGCACAACATATAGTCCACTTCTTGCAAATTGGAGAACTTCCTGATGATCCAGAAGAGTCTGAAAAGATGGCCTGGCAATCAAGTATGTATCAGTTTGTGGACAACATTCTATACAGAAAGAGGCCAAATGGCGTGAAGCTGAAGTGTATCAGTCAAGAGGATGGACTAATGCTGTTGGCAGAGATACATGGAGGTGTGTGTGGTTCTCATTTGGGATCAAGAGCACTTGTTGGGAAAGCTTTCCGGCAAGGATTCTACTGGCCCACCGCCCTCTAAGATGCAACTGAGCTCGTCACCAAGTGTGAAGCATGCCAGTTCCACTCCAAGAATATTCACCAGCCAGCTCATGCCTTGCAGACCATCCCTTTATCCTGGCCCTTCGCGGTCTGGGGGCTCGACATCTTGGTCCCCTTCCCCCGTGCTACCGGGGGCTTTGAATTCTTGTACGTGGCAATCGACAAGTTTACAAAGTGGCCCGAAGTGGAACCAGTGAGAAAGGTGATGGCGCAGTCAGCTATCAAATTCTTCAAGGGACTGGTGTGTCGTTTTGGAGTGTCCAACAGGGTAATTACCGACAACGGCACCCATTTTACAAGCCGCGCCTTCATGCAGTACATCCAGAGCCTTGGAAGCAAGGTATCTTTCACCTCTGTTGCCCACCCAAGAAGCAACGGACAGGCCGAGAGGATGAATGCCGAAGTGCTGCGAGGTTGAAGACAAGAACCTTCGATAGACTGCAAAAATGCGGCAAGCGCTGGATTGATGAGTTGCTGGTGGTTCTTTGGTCAATCAGGACGACACCGAATCGAGCTACCGACCAGACTCCCTTCTCCCTGATATATGGGGCAGAAGCAGTGCTCCCCACGGAACTCATATACGGGTCACCTCGGGTACTTGCCTACAATGAAGTAGAGCAAGAGCAGCTACGGCATGACGATGCCATGCTCCTCGAGGAAGATCGTGTCTGGGCTGCTGTACGTGCTGCATGATACCAGCAAGCCCTGTGCTGCTACCATAGCCGTAGGGTTCATGCCTGGAGCCTTGAGGAAGGTGACTTTGTCCTTAGGCGTGTTCAGTCCGCCAAGGGTTCAAACAAGTTGACACCAAAGTGGGAAGGCCCTTACCGGGTAGTACGTGTCACCAGACCTGGCGCAATCCATCTGGAGACCGAAGATGGCATCCCTATGCAAAACTCATGGAACATTGAGCAGCTTTGCAAGTTCTACCCATAAGTCGCGGTTGCCAGGCCTTGCCCCCGCAACCTGTTTTCTACAAGCATAGTCCCCAGGACTTGTAACCCTTTGTACAAAGCCAGGCGCAGACCCTGTGCAAAGCTAATAAAACGAAGCGCTCTTTCATAAAAACTTGCATGCATTCATTCATATTTACTTGAGCACAATCTTATCATGATAGTTTTTATGTAAGGTGATCAACATGCAACAAGAGCCATGTGTTATCCCCTCTCTTTGGTGATGGCAGGGAAGTTCTCTTCATAGTGATTCTCGGAGAGGAAGATAAGTACAAGGCCCTGCGCTAATCCCCGACAACCTTCCTCTTATCTAAAATGACAAGGACAACAAACAAAGATAAGTTTATCCTAACACTCCATGTTGTGTTCACGTATAAAGAGCTTGTACGTAGGGGAACTCTGTTGCCTCCGTCACTTGTGCTCCCATCTCTTGATTCGAACCTCTTCAATCAGGCCAGTTGCAGCATCATCTGAAGGGAGGTTGGCAGGGGGCCGACCTTCATCCACGCTCCTAACCCGTTTTGAGCCTATCAAATGAGGTTTAGTAGCAGCTATAATGAGAGCCGGCAGAATGCGTTGCCGGGGGGCCTTGTTTACCTGGAAGGATTGAAGGATCACCCTTCAGCATGTTTGACACATGCACAAGTGCCCAACAAGTGTTTTTTCCATTAACACATTGATAACAAGTACAAGATCATACGGAATACAAACATAGAGGAAGGATTACACGATTTAAACTAAAATTTGGCAAAGGCCTACATCTTTTGATATGAAAAAAGATAAGTGCCCCGTAATGCCTTTCTTGTCCCTCTCCTCCTAGGAGTTGGATTGAGATGAAAAGTGGGCAAAAGGAGTGCCTGGGCAGAAGCCTAGCCTGACCCCATCAGGGCCCGCGGGACGCAGCCTAACAAGATCGGGAGGGCGCCTTCCCGGCAAGGAAGAAGAGGCCAGAGACAAAGAGAGCGGCTAGGCGATGCCCTGGTCATCCCCGCCAGGACCAGAGGAATGCGGCAAGATAGGAACACCGGCAGGGAAGACAAAGCCGGAGTCCATGAGGAAGCCTGCCGGGGTCCAGCTAGAGGTGGCGGTGGCTTCCAGGCCAGGCACCCCCGACAAATCGCTCTGCCGAGGCCAGGCTGCAGATGATGGTGCTGCCGGCGCCTAGCTAACGGTGATGGTGCGACCGGCATTCAAATAGAGTCCAGGTCATCGCCTTCGTGCTTGACGACCGGGGGCTCGCTGTTGTCGTCCTCCCCACCGGTGTCCTCCTCGTCGCTTTCGCTCGAGGAGGAGCTTTCATCATCGGTCGAGTTTTCCATGTAGCACCCTAAACGAGCTCCCGAGCATCCAAAGACCTTGATGAAGAGCAGATCAGCCTCCACCAGCTTGAAGCGGAGGATATGGCCCTCAGCCAGGTGGTGGGCGCGGGCGAAGGTTTTCCAGCCACGCCTAAGAAGCATGACGTGCGGCGCGGGAAACTCAACGTCCGCCGATGCTGCACCATTGCAGCAGCCGCTCATGCGCAACCCCTGCCTGAGCGGTTGCTCAATCTCCATCATCCTGGAGAAGGGGCGAGGCAGCCGCAGGCGGCTGCGCGGTGGCTCACGCAACCTGATGATGAACTCAAGCGCCGTGTCTCCTACATGGCCCGCCATCGAGGTTGGAGCGGCTGGGGGAGGTGCGACCTGTGCACCACCACACCCGCCTCTGCCCCGAGTGCCCTGTCGGCCCTGTCCGCGCCCTGCGGCTCCACCTTGCGCACTGGACTCTGCCCCAGCGGCCGCAATGGGGGCAAGGGCACGATGCCGGGAGGAAGCCCTCGTCGCCGCCGTCGGAGCCTGAGCACGGCCCCTTCCCCTTGCCGTGGTGGAATAGAAAACAAGAAGAAGGGAGGAGAAGGTACGTGGATGAACATCTCCGTCCCCCTCGCGCTTTCCTTGTATAGCCAAGTGGGGCAGGAGGCTAGTTATCCACTACCCCGGGGCGACCGCCCCACTCCCCAATCCGGCCTGTCTGCGCCACTGATAGCGTCCAGATTCGTCGGCCGCTCTTGTGCGCCAATCTAGGGCACTGCGCCTCTTGCCAAGGCACACGTTCCTGCGTCTTGCACGTCTACCACCAACCCCGCGCAATGCATGCAGCGCGCGTGGCAGAAATGGCAGGCGTAGTGAATGAAGTAAAATGGCAGTTACCACCGGTTCACGCGCGGGCACCCTAACTACCCCCCCACAAACGTGGGTGTCCTCTGGACTACTGCATGGGAGAACCCACATCGTTTGGGCATCGCATGTCTTGTAGGAAGCCCAGAGGTTAATTCAATTCCAAATTAATGAAGAAGCAAAGAAGATCTCAAGGACATGAACTCCACAACGACAAGGTCGGAATACGGGCCTGTGCATTGTTTGGGGCCTAGCCCACCGTTGCCCGGCGGCACGTATGGACCAGGCCCGGGGGCTCCTATCTGTGCAGCAAACGTTCATGTTTGCTACCCGAACTCATGCACAGGCGTATAGGCGATCATACATCCAGTACCAACGCATGACACAAAGATAAGCTAGAGAAACCGCTCTTCGTGAGATCAAGCAGAGCATTAGAAGGAGCAAGACAGCAAGAGATCACCTCAAGGAAGCCTCCCTTGCCGGGCGGGAGAGCCCGGCCTGGTCGAGGCTGCACCAGAGGAGCGAGACCAATTCGCCCCGGCATGGTTTCCGGGGCCGCCAAGATTAGTACCCGCAGGCTCCTTGCCGGTAGGCTTTCACCAAGACGCCACCGCCCCACCTCATCACACCCAAGTCATTAATCAGTGTGGTGTCAAGCTACCAGACAACCAGGTGGATCCTATCAAGCATGTGGTAGCGTGGTAAGAAATATATTAGCTTTATTGACACCCGTCCGGAGGACGTGTCGCGCTAATAAGAAGAGGCAGATAAGCGGCGCGGCGGGCTTGCCGGGCTTCAACCTCAGCACGACACCTAGTAGTGCATTTAATGCACTTTGTCCTAATTGCCAGAGTTAGGTATGATAGCACTGTTAGCTATCTAATCACCCTGAAATGACTGTTTTGCCACTGTGGTCGCCCCTTAACCTATAAAAGGAGGCCCGAGGCAACCTAACAAGGGGTTCGAACATTTGATCCCTCAACACTTGTACGCACACACTGCTCTCCCCAAGGCGACCTTGCCGGGCAAAGCTCGTCGTGCCTTCGTGTTCCTCCAGATCAATCCACCATAGCAGGAGTAGGGTTTTACGCTGCAAAGCGGCCCGAACCTGGGTAAAAGAGAGCTGTCATCATCGTGCTGCCCCATGCTGCTTCTGCTCTTTGTGCAATGTGACCGTCCCCTTGCCGAACCACAAAGGGGCACTTCTGCCCCATAGATGATCGTGCTTCCACGCCGACAAAAGTTATTAAACTTCGGTCCTACGTATTTAAGTTGCGACCTTTTATAGTCTATAGGCCTAGCTACTTTCTCATAATAAACATTATAATGCAATGATTTATAGTCTATGGGCCTAGATAGTTTCATATAAACATTATAATGCAATGATCTTTATACATCCAAGATGTGTGACAATCTATCTCATCGCCATCAAATACAACCATACTTTTTAGGGTTTTATTTTTATTTTTGTACCCATTTTTGTGTGTGACCATGGTTCCTTAGTTTTTGCCCCAGTACTCTATTTGTCCACTTTTGCCCACCTCCCTCCACTCCATCCTTACAAATGCCCAAACGAAGCATTGTGGTTTGTGTTGGGAAATGTAGTAAAAAACAAAAATTTCGTCCTACGATCACAATACATGACCACTATGAAGATGCATTAGAGGTTAAGATCGGATCGTTATCAACTTAAGTTGTAGCGGAAGAAGAATTGGTGTAGATCACTGATGAAGTATCTTGAACCTTTCACGAACGATTACTCTAACCAAAGACCGAAAGCACGACCTCTCTACGGATTGCAGGCGTATATGCTTCACGATCTGGCAGCACTAGAACTATAGAACTAGAGGAGGCTCCAAAAGCTTGTGTGCTCCAAGGGAAAAAAATCCTCTAGTATATATAGGTTGGGGACAGGGGAGGGGGCGCCATACAAGGAGGGAAGGACTCCCTCCTTGGTGCACCGGCCTAGGGGGAGGAGGAGTCCTTCCTTCTCTCCAATTCGGCCCCCTCTAGCATGTCATACAATCTAGGGGGCGCACCCAAGTGTTATTGGGCCTTAGGGCCCAATAACTCTCCACCACTTGGCCTTATTGTATTTCCTTTGGCCTGCTGATATTAATTAATTCTAAAAGCCTCCTAATCAATATTAGAACCTTTTATTATTAATCTAACATCTTTGGAAACATTTTTCACCTATATATCAATTCCTGGTATTACCCGGTAAACCCCGAAACTCTTCCGATAACACCGAGACGCTTCTAGTTTCTCTCGAAACCATTTCTAATATTCCCGAAACAATTCCGTGAATATTTTATCATAACTCTTACTCCATTAGCACTCAACAGATTGTGATTCCCTTAAGCGTGTGACCCTGTAGGTTCCGTAAAACATAAACATGAACAAAACTCCCTTTCATTCAATGATCAATAGTAGAATCGTGGACATCCATATTGATCCCTATTGTCGGAGTCTAGGATCTGCGCCCAAGAAACTTCTCCAAGAACTAGGGTTCAAACTTTGGGGGGCTTTGCTTGGCAGCCTACGACACGACGACAAGTACGGCGGGGTCACGAAGGGCACGCTGGCTCTCACCGGACACTCAGGGGACGTGCGAGCTACCCAGGTTCGGGCCACCGTGCGGTGTAACACCCTACTCCTGCCTGTGTTGCATTGCTATGTAATGGAGAGCTTGTGGCTCGAGGTACACGAGAGGTGGGGGAGAATGGCTCGATCCCCTTACATGGAGGTGGCCCTGCCCCTTTTGTAGTGCCTTCGTCCTCTTCCCCGACAATATGAGCGGGAAAGGGTGGCCACAGGGCAACAATTCAAAGGGGGATAGGCGCCCAGGCTTATCCTGACTAAAGGAAGTCTCTGCCTGATAAAGTAGTCATCCTGACGCGTTGGTGGGCTCGATGATGACCTTCGCCCTGGCGTGCCGATCCGTCCTGATCTTCTTACACCAAAGAGGAAAGCTTTGGGACTTGCTTTGGGGGAGGCAGACGCCGCTGCTCCCTTATCACCAAAATGGAAACTGGCCTTGGTCACACCCCGCTGTCCTTATCCTGACAGCGAGACGTCATCCACGTGATGGGCGCGGAGCCCCGCGGCTGGTGCCGTATGACCTGCCTCGTGAGGGGAGCCTCCCGAGGCGATCTGATGCTTGGCGGCCTCGGCTGTCTTGATCTGGTGGCAAGGGGGCCTCGCAAGACCTGCCCCTCGTGAGGCGGCTCCTTCCGGAGTGGACGAGGCAGGGCCATCCCTCATGGGCCGGCCCACGTGTCATTCTTTGGGACGGAGGCAGATGGGCCGCGGTACCCTGGTTCCCCGGGCCCGCGACGCGCATGATCCTCCCGCTAGGGACGAAACGATGCGGGGCCCATCGAGCTGCCGGGCTAAGAGGCGACGCGTGGCGGCTTTTACGGGGCGGGACGCCCCCACTCCCCATGATGCCTCGGTAACCGCCGCCCTAGAGATAAAGGCTGCCCGTGCAGGGCGCATGCACATCATTGCTCTCTGTCTCCATCTCGCCCTTCGCCTTGCGCGTGAGCAAATCCTCTGTTCCTTTTCTCCCACTTTCAATCTCTCTGGCACCATGGCCCAAAGCAAGAGAGGGAGGAAGAAGGCCACCGAGCCTGGGCCGTCGACCCCGCCGGGGCCAGGGCCCACGCTGCTGAATTCTGTGATCCTCAACGAGGAGGGCCTAGACAAGGTGCGGCCGTTGACGGCCGACGCCCGCGACGGGAATGAGGCGACGAAGATCTGGCCGACGTCACGGCCCACGGCTCTGCGAGGGGGGATGACCTTCCCGTTCTTCCTCCACTCCGTCTTCGCAGGGTTGGTGCCTCCCTTCTCTGATTTCTTTGACGCCGTGCTCAGCCACTATCAGGTTCATGCGCTGCACCTTCACCCAAGCTCGGTCCTCCTTATCTCCGTCTTCGCCTACCTCTGCGAGGCCTTTCTGGGTGTGATGCCGTCCGTGGCCTTCCTCCGGAAATTCTTCCGCTTCCGACTGACCACGGCGGACCAGTGCTCGGGCCACGTGTCATTCCAGATGGCCATGGGCATGCGGGCACACATCATCGACATGCGGATCCTTGAGGAGGTGGAAGGCTTCAGGGAGTGCTGGATCTACATGGATGCGTGCCAGTACAACCCCCTTCTCGAAATCCCAGAGGCACCCACGGTGCAGAGCTCTGGGGGGGGGGGCGCTGATGTCTACTACGCAACTTGTTCTTGTAGACTTGTGTTGGGACTCCAAGCGCAGAGTTTTGTAGGACAGTAGCAATTTTCCCTCAAGTGGATGACCTAAGGTTTATCAATCCGTGGGAGGTGTAGGATGAAGATGGTCTCTCTCAAACAACCCTGCAACCAAATAATAAAAAGTCTCTTGTGTCCCCAACACACCCAATACAATGGTAAATTGTATAGGTGCACTAGTTCGGCGAAGAGATGGTGATAAAAGTGTAGTAATGCTAGTAGATATTGATTTTTGTAATAGGAACAAGAAAAAACAGCAAGGTATCAATTGATAAAACGGAGCACAAACGGTATTGCAATGCTTGAAAATGAGGCCTAGAGTCCGTACTTTCACTAGTGCAATCTCTCAACAATGCTAATCTAATTGGATCATATAACCATCCCTCCACGTGTGATGAAGAATCACTCCAAAGTTCTTATCTAGCGGAGAACATAAGGAGAAATTGTTTGTAGGGTACGAAACCACCTTAAAGTTATTCTTTCCGTTCGATCTATTCAAGAGTTCATACTAAAATAACGCAAAGTTATTTTTTCCGTTTGATCTATCCAAGAGTTCGTACTAAAAGAACACCATATGATACACATCAACCAACTCTAATGTCACCTAGATACTCAATTGTCACCACAAGTATCCATGAGTTAATTATACGATACGCATCAAACAATTTCAGATTCATAATACTCGATCCAACACAAAGAACCTCAAAGAGTGCCCCAAGATTTCTACCGGAGAAACAAGGACGAAAACATGCATCAACCCCTATGCATACATTACCCCAATGTCACCTCGAGAATCCGCGAGTTGAGTGCCAAAACATATATCAAGTGGATCAATATAATACCCCATTGTTACCACGGGTATTCATATGCAAGACATATATCAAGTGCTCTCAAATCCATAAAAGTATTCAATCCGATAAAATGAAATCTCAAAGGGAAAACTCAATTCATCACAACAAGATAGAGAGGGAGAAACACCATATGTTCCAACTATATTAACAAAGCCCCCGATACATCAAGATCGTGCCATCAAGAACATGAGAGAGAGAGAGAGATTAAACACATAGCTACTGGTACAAACCCTCAGCCCCGAGGGTGGACTACTCCCTTCTCATCATGGTGGCCGTCGAGATGATGAAGATGGCCACTGGTGATGATTTCCCCCTCCGGCAGGGCGCCGGAACGGGGTCTAGATTGGTTTTTCGTGGCTACGGAGGCTTGCGGTGGTGGAACTTCTGATCTAGGGTTATCTTCGTGGGTTTTGGAATATTTGGGAATTTATAGGGCGAAGAGGCGGTGCGGGAGGCCACCGAGGTGGGCACAACCCACCAGGGCGCGCCTGGGCCCCCAGGTGCGCCCAGGTGGGTTGTGCCCCCCTCGGGGCACCCCTCTGGTACTTCTTTGGCCAACTGGATGTCTTATGGTCCATAAAAATTCTGCAAAAAAATTCGCTGTGTTTGGACTCCGCTTGGTATTGATTTTCTGCGATGTAAAAAAAAGCAAAAAACAGCAACTGGCACTGGGCACTATGTCAATAGGTTAGTCCCAAAAAGTGATATAAAGTTGCTATAAAATGATTGTAAAACATCCAAGAATGATAATATAACAATATGGAACAATAAAAAATTATAGATACGTTGGAGACGTATCATCATCCCCAAGCTTAATTCCTGCTCGTCCTCGAGTAGGTAAATGACAAAAACAGAATTTTTGATGTGGAATGCTGCCTATCATGTTCATCACATTCTTTTCTTTTGTAGCATGGACATATGGACTTTTATATGGTTCAAAGCAATAGTCTAGTTTTGACATGAAGATTTCAATACTCAAGCATATTAACAAGCAACCATGTCTTTCAAAATATCAACACTAAAGAAAGTTATCCCTAGCCCATTATGCTCAATCATTGATCCATTCATGAAGCACACTCGCATATTAGCTACATCCAATGCCCAAGTACGATCATAGTGCCCCTTAGTTGGTGCTTTATAAGAGAAGATGGAGACTCAAATAAAAATAAAAATTGCATAAAGTAAATAGAAAGGCCCTTTGTAGAGGGAAGTAGGGATTTGTAGAGGTGCCAGAGCTCAAAGCAAAAAAGAGAGATAAAAACATTTTGGGTGGCATGCTTTTCCTGTCAATGAAAATGATCGAGTAGTTCCCAATACTTTCCATGCTAGATATATCATAGGCGGTTCCCAAACAAAAAATAAAGTTTATTCCTTTTTCCACCATTCTTTCACATTCCACGGCTAGCCGTATCCACGGGTACCGTCCATACCAACACTTTCCAAGGAATTTATTATTTGACAACATAAAGTAAATTCATTTTTCATTTCGGGACTGGGCATCCCTATTACCTTTGCCGTACTCTCGTGCAATGACAAGTGAATAAAAACTCATCTTGAGAATAACACATCTAGCATGGAAAAATATCAGCCACCCCCTACCGTTTCATGAGCGGTACGAGCACACAAAAAGGAAATTATTTTGAAAATTAGAGATGGCACATATACATTTGCTTAGAACGACACTGAAATACCGCATATAGGTAGGTATGGTGGACTCATATGGTAAAACTGGGTTTAAGGTTTTTGGATGCACAAGTAGTATTTCTACTTAGTACAAGTGGAGGCTAGCAAAAAGATTGAGAAGCAACCAACCAAGAAACAAAAAATCACATAAGAAACCATTAAGCATAACTAACACCGAATAATGCACCACAAGTAGGATGTAATTTCATTGCATAACTATTGACTTTCGTGCTTGCATAGGGAATCACAAACCTTAACACCAATATTCTTACTAAAGCATAATTACTCACCAACATGACTCACATATTATTATCATCATCTCCATATCGCAAAACTATTGCAAGAAATCAAACTTATCATATCCAGTGATCTACATGAAAGTTTTTATTATATCCTTCTTGAATATCCATTACTTTGGGACTAAATTTATGTATTACCATTGCTACTAACAAGCTCTCAAATAAATTTAAGTGAAGCACGAGAGCATAAGTATTTCTTCAAAATTTTCAACTCTCTAAATAATCTAAGTGAAGCATGAGAGTAAATGACAAACTACTCCAAAAAGATACAAGTGAAGATCAAATGAGTAGTTAAGTAAATGGGTAGCTAATTGAGGACTCTCTCTTATTTAAAACTTTCAGATCTAAGTATTTTATTAAAACAGCAAGCAAATAAAATAAAATGACATTCTAAGAATAGCACACATCATGTGAAGAAGCAAAAACTTAGGCTCAACCGAGGCTAACCGATAATTGTTGATGAAGAAAGGTGGGATGCCTACCGGGGCATCCCCAAGCTTAGATGCTTGAGACTTCTTGAAATATTATCTTGGGATGCCTTGGGCATCCCCAAGATTGAGCTTTTGTGTCTCCTTAATTCCTTTTATATCACGGTTTCCCTAAATCTTAAAAACTTCATCCACACAAAACTCAACAAGAACTCGTGAGATACGTTAGTATAAATCAATGCAACACCTTATCATTCTCTACTGTAACAAATCACTAAAATTATTATTCAACATTGCATACTAAATTCCTCTGCATATTTAATACTTCCATCCTTAAATATAATCATTAAACAAGCAAACATATGCAAACAATACAAACATAACAGCTATCTGTCTAAACAGAACAGTCTGTAAAGAGTGCAATATTCATCATACTTACCTAATTCTAAAAATTCTAAAAAATTGCCACACTGTAGAAAATTTATTATATCTTCTTTGCAATTTTTTAAATTTTTTTATCACATTCTGAATTTTCTAGAGAATTTTTGCAACAGAGATAAAATTTCTGTTTTGAAACAGCAACTCATATACTTGCAAAATAAGCATGGCAAAGGTTATACTTGACATTTTTATTGAAGTAAAAGATGAAAAACATTATATAAATAACAGAAATAAAATCCAACTAAAATAAAATGACTCTCCAAGCAAAACTCATATCATGTGACGAATGAAAATATAGCTCCAAGTGAGGTTACCGATAATGTTGAAGACGAAAGAGGGGATGCCTTCCGGGGCATCCCCAAGCTTAGTTGCTTGGATCTTCCTTGAATATTACCTTGGGGTGCCTTGGGAATCCCCAAGGTTAGGGTCTTGTCACTCCTTATTCTCCTCATATCGATATCTCACCCAAAACTTGAAAACTTCAATCACACAAAACTTAACGGAACTTCGTGAGATGAGTTAGTATGATAAAGACAAATCATTCACTTTGGTACTGTAAAGATAAGATTCATAATTGTTCTCACACAATTTCTACTGTACTCTACAATTTCCACAATTTATATTAAGCAATATAAGCCATAGAAACTACAAAACAAGCAAACTATGCATTGAAAACAGAATCTGTAAAAAACAGAACAGTACTTAAAGATCTGAATTAAGGTCATACTTCTGTAACTCCAAAACTTCTAAAAAATTAGGACAACGTATAAAATTTGTATACCCATAAACTTTAAAAAATTAAGAATTTTTCCACGTTCCAGTAAAATACTGGAATTTCTGTACTGGATGCAAAAGTTTCTGTTTTTGCACAGAATCAAGTCAACTATCATCCACACTATCCCAAAGGCTTTACTTGGCACTTTATTGAAACAAAACCTATAAAACATGATTACTATTGTAGCCTAATCATGTTAACACACAAAAACAGTAGGTGTAAATGTTGGGTTGTCTCCCAACAAGTGCTTTTCTTTAATGCCTTTTTAGCTAGGCATGATGATTTCAATGATGCTCACATAAAAGATAAGAATTGAAACACAAAGAGAGCATCATGAAGCATATGACTAGAACATTTAAGTCTAACCCACTTCCTATGCATAGGGATTTTTTGAGAAAATAATTTATGGGAACAAGAGTCAACTAGCATAGGAAGGCAAAACAAGTGCAACTTCAAAACTTTCAACATAAAGAGAGGAAACTTGATGTTGTTGAAATATGTAAAAGAATATGTTCCTCTCTCATAATAATTTTCAGAGGAATCATGAATGAATTCAACAATATAGCTATCACATAAAGCATTCTTTTCATGATCCACAAGCATAGAAAATTTATTACTCTCCACACAAGCAATTTTGTTCTCATGAATAATAGTGGGAGCAAATTCAACAAAATAACTATCATGTGATTGAAGATTAAAATCATGATGACAAGTTTCATGGTTATCGTTATTCAATATAGCATACATGTCATCACCATAATCATCATAAATAGGAGGCATACTATCATCATAATAATTTTTCTCATCAAAACTTGGGGGACAAAAAATATCATCTTCATCAAACATAGAATCCCCAAGCTTGTAGCTTTGCATATCATTAGCATCATGGATATTCAAAGAATTCATAATAGAAACATTGCAATCATGCTCATCATTCATGCCAAACATTTTATTGAATTCTTCCTCTATCAATTGAGCACAATTTTCCTTTCCATCATTTTCAAGAAAGACATTATAAAGATGAACAATATGAGACCACCTCAATTCCATTTTTTTGTAGCCTTCTTTTTATAAACCAAACTAGTGATAAAACAAGAAACTAAAAGATTCGATTGCAAGACCTAAAGATATACCTTCAAGCACTCACCTCCCTGGCAACGGTGCCAGAAAAGAGCTTCGTTGACGGGATGTGAGTGCCGCTTACCTAACCTCCACGGCAACGGCGCCAGAAAAGAGCTTGATGTCTACTACGCAACTTGTTTTTGTAGACTTGTGTTGGGCCTCCAAGCGCAGAGTTTTGTAGGACAGTAGCAATTTTCCCTCAAGTGGATGACCTAAGGTTTATCAATCCGTGCGAGGTGTAGGATGAAGATGGTCTCTCTCAAACAACCCTGCAACCAAATAATAAAAAGTCTCTTGTGTCCCCAACACACCCAATACAATGGTAAATTGTATAGGTGCACTAGTTCGGCGAAGAGATGGTGATAATAGTGTAGTAATGATAGTAGATATTGATTTTTGTAATGGGAACAATAAAAAACAGCAACATATCAATTGATAAAACGGAGCACAAACGGTATTGCAATGCTTGAAAATGAGGCCTAGGGTCCGTACTTTCGCTAGTGCAATCTCTCAACAATGCTAATCTAATTAGATCATATAACCATCCCTCCACGTGTGATGAAGAATCACTCCAAAGTTCTTATCTAGCGGAGACCATAAGAAGAAATTGTTTGTAGGGTACGAAACCACCTTAAAGTTATTCTTTCCATTCAATCTATTCAAGAGTTCGTACTAAAATAACGCAAAGTTATTTTTTCCGTTCGATCTATCCAAGAGTTCATACTAAAAGAACACCATATGATACACATCAACCAACTCTAATGTCACCTAGATACTCCAATGTCACCATAAGTATCCATGAGTTAATTATATGATACGCATCAAACAATTTCAGATTCATAATACTCGATCCAACACAAAGAACCTCAAAGAGTGCCCAAGATTTCTATCGGAGAAACAAGGACGAAAACGTGCATCAACCCCTATGCATAGATTACTCCAATGTCACCTCGGGAATCCGCGAGTTGAGTGACAAAACATATATCAAGCGGATCAATATAATACCCCATTGTCACCACGGGTATTCATATGCAAGACATATATCAAGTGCTCTCAAATCTATAAAAGTATTCAATCCGATAAAACAAAATCTCAAAGGGAAAACTCAATTCATCACAACAAGATAGAGAGGGAGAAACACCATATGATCCAACTATATTAACAAAGCCCCGATACATCAAGATCGTGCCATCAAGAACATGAGAGAGAGAGAGAGATTAAACACATAGCTACTGGTACAAACCCTCAGCCCCGAGGGTGGACTACTCCCTCCTCATCATGGTGGCCGTCGGGATGATGAAGATGGCCACCGATGATGATTTCCCACTCCGGCAGGGTGCCGGAACGGGGTCTAGATTGGTTTTTTGTGGCTACAGAGGCTTGCGGTGGCGAAACTTCTAATCTAGGGTTATCTTAGGGGGTTTTGGAATATTTGGGAATTTATAGGGCGAAGAGGCGGTGCGGGAGGCCACCGAGGTGGGCACAACCCACCAGGGCACGCCTGGGCCCCCAGGCGCGCCCAGGTGGGTTGTGTCCCCTCGGGGCACCCCTTTGGTACTTCTTTGGCCCACTGGATGTCTTCTGGTCCATAAAAATTCTCCAAAAAATTTCGCTGCATTTGGTATTGATTTTCTGCAATGTAAAAAATCAAGCAAAAAACAGCAACTGGCATTGGGCACTATGTCAATAGGTTAGTCCCAAGAAGTGATATAAAGTTGCTATAAAATGATTGTAAAACATCCAAGAATGATAATATAACATCATGGAACAATAAAAAATTATAGATACGTTGGAGACGTATCAGACGCCGAGCTGACCGACGCCGCGCTGGAGCTAGTCATGGCGAGGATGCAGGTGCTACAAGCCGGTGGGCTCACAACAAGCATGGTCGTCAAGGAGTTCGTGCGCAAGCGCATTGCTCCCCTCCAGAGGCGTACGCGCCCAGTATGGACTCACTTGGGCTTGGGAGACCCCATGAGACTGAGCGCCGAACGCCTCGCCACGGAGGTGGTGGAGGGGCTGGCGAGCATTCTCCTTGCCGCGAGGACGCCATTTTCGCCGCCGGAGGCGGCTCCAATCTACTACTTCAGAAACAGAGAGGACGCGCGGGCAGGCATGCCGTGGTTTGATCGGTGGGGGCTAGTGCCCGCGGGTCATTTGGGACCCTACAACAACCCGATCCAAGTGCTGCCGGTTCCTAGAGGCGACGATGATGTCAGGGCGGCGGCCGCAGTCGACGTGTGGCACCCCGGCTCAGAGGAACCAGAACACCCCGTATTCTAGCCCAGAGATCGAGGTAAGTCTTCTGGAATATGACACTACTCAGCATAGAACAAATCAGCTCTTTATTACAATCGATAATGGTACAAGGGTCTGATGTTACAAAGGACTACATCAGCACGGCGATACTACGCCTGCTAAGGTAGCTCTATGCTAGCAGCGGAATAACTTCTAGCAGTGGAACAACGACAACAGTGGTGAACTCCACTCCACAGGGACTCAAGATGGGACACGATCTAGCTCGCATGCACAGTAACCTCGACAAGCAATCAATCAATCACGGCATCACCTGCAATCTGGCATGACACGCCAGGTCAGTACATTGAATGTACTTGCAAGCTCACAACAACCAAAAGCATCAAGGCAAAACAACAACATAGCATTAACAGGTTAAGTTATTAACAACTACTATGATGCGGAAATAATGATTAAGCATGATATGAAACTACTATAATTACTGCCGAGCCATCATCTCAAGAACCATCTCACTCTTCGCAATCCGGCCAAGCAATATATCACCTCGATCACCTCGTGATCGATACCTCCACGTGATCACCGCGTGACCACATCACAAACTGAATGATCATCCTCAAGATCATCTCAATATCATCATCGTCATCCTGCCAAACTGTTACTGCTCACATATATCAACATATAAATCACCTATAAGTCATTCCGTCATGTGAGTGTTGATCGAACGGTGTGACCTAGTACGAACTTGTGCCCATGACCGAGGACGCGACTATCGATAGATTAAACACACACTCTGCAGAGGTTAGCACACTGTACCCACATCACAGAACCCATGGCCTCGTGTTCCCATTCGGGTGGACCAACGGCGTTCCGACAAAACCGATCTACTACCATGACACTCTCCCGGCCACTCCGACCAACTCCCATTAGGGCTCAGTCATGGGTGGCCCTGATGCCACTCTGGACATCCAACAGCCACCGTCGTGGCAAAACATACACGGTCCCAAACGGGGACAAAGGGCTCTACAACTACGGGCACACAAGGCTTATAACGGCCTACCTGATTAGGGTAGCGCACGCGTATAACCTTCCCTAGTTGGAGGCACCGGCGAGAGGCATAACAATAGACCGCATTAGTGAAGGAAATATGCCCTAGAGGCAATAATAAAGTTGTTATTTATATTTCCTTATATCATGATAAATGTTTATTATTCATGCTAAAATTGTATTAACCGGAAACTTGATACATGTGTGAATACATAGACAAAACACCGAGTCCCTAGTAAGCCTCTACTAGACTAGCTCATTGATCAAAGATGGTTAAGTTTCCTAACCATAGACATGTGTTGTCATTTTATGAATGGGATCACATCATTAGGAGAATGATGTGATGGACAAGACCCATCCGTTAGCTTAGCATAATGATCGTTAAGTTTTATTGCTATTGCTTTCTTCATGACTTATACATATTCCTTTGACTATGAGATTATGCAACTCCCGAATACCGGAGGAACACCTTGTGTGCTATCAAATGTCACAACATAACTGGGTGATTATAAAGATGCTCTATAGGTGTCTCCGAAGGTGTTTGTTGGGTTAGCATAGATCGAGATTATGATTTGTCACTCCGAGTATCGGAGAGGTATCTCTGGGCCCTCTCGATAATGCACATCATGATAAGCCTTGCAAGCAATGTGACTAATGAGTTAGTTACGGGATGATGCATTATGGAACGAGTAAAGAGACTTGCCGGTAACGAGATTGAACTAGGTATGAAGATACCGATGATCGAATCTCGGGCAAGTAACATACCGATGACAAAGGGAATGACGTATGTTGTCATTGCGGTTTGACCGATAAAGATCTTCGTAGAATATGTAGGAACCAATATGAGCATCCAGGTTCCGCTATTGGTTATTGACCGAAGATGTGTCTCGGTCATGTCTACATAGTTCTCGAACCCGTAGGGTCCGCACGCTTAACGTTCGATGACGATTTGTATTATGAGTTATGTGTTTTGGTGACCGAAGATTGTTCGGAGTCCCGGATGATATCACGGACATGACGAGGAGTCTCAAAATGGTCGAGAGGTAAAGATTGATATATTGGACGATAGTATTCGGACACCGGAATGGTTTCGGATCATTTCGGGTATTTTTCGGAGTACCGGGAGGTTACCGGAACCCCCCGGGGAAAGTAATGGGCCAACATGGGCCATAGGGGAGAGAGAGGGCAGCCCACAAGGGGTGGCGCGCGCCCCCCATGGGCATTCCGAATTGGACTAGGGGAGGGGGCGCGGGCCCCCTTTCCCTTTCCCTCTCCCTCTCCCTCTCCTTCTCTCTTTCCACCTCCATGAGAAGGAAAAAAGGGGGGGGCGAATCCTACTAGGTTTGGAGTCCTAGTAGGACTCCCCCCATGGCGCACCCCCCTTGGCCGGCCTCCTCCCTCTCCTCCTTTATATACGGGGGAAGGGGGCACCCCAAAGCACATCAATGGTTCTCTTAGCCGTGTGCGCTGCCCCCCTCCACAGTTTACTCCTCCGGTCATAGCGTTGTAATGCTTAGGCGAAGCCCTGCGCGGATCACATCACCATCACCGTCACCACGCCGTCGTGCTGACGAAACTCTCCCTCGACCCTCTGCTGGATCAAGAGTTCGAGGGACGTCATCGAGCTAAACGTGTGCTGAACTCGGAGGTGCCGTATGTTCGGTACTTGATCGGTTGGATCATGAAGACGTTCGACTACATCAACCGCGTTAACCTAACGCTTCCGCTTTCAGTCTATGAGGGTACGTGGACACACTCTCCCCCTCTCATTGCTATGCATCTCCTAGATAGATCTTGCGTGAGCGTAGGATTTTTTTTTTGAAATTGCATGCTCCGTTTCCCAACAGTGGTATCAGAGCCAGGTCTATGCGTAGATGATATGCACGAATAGAACACAAAGAGTTGTGGGCGGTGATAGTCATACTGCTTACCACCAACGTCTTATTTTGATTCGGCGGTATTATTGGATGAAGCGGCCCGGACCAACCTTACATGACCACGTTCATGAGACCGGTTCCACCGACAGACATGCAACTAGTTTTGCATAAAGGTGGCTGGCGGGTGTTTGTTTCTCCAACTTTAGTTGAATCAAATTTGACTACGGCCGGTCCTTGTTGAAGGTTAAAACAGCAAACTTGATGAAACACCGTTGTGGTTTTGATGCGTAGGTAAGAACGGTTCTTACTAGAAGCCCGTAGCAGCCACGTAAAACTTGCAACAACAAAGTAGAGGAAGTCTAACTTGTTTTTGCAGGGCATGTTGTGATGTGATATGGTCAAGACATGATGTGATATACGTTGTTGTATGAGATGATCATGTTTTGTAAAAGTTATCGGCAACTGGCAGGAGCCTTATGGTTGTCGGTTTATTGTATGAAATGCAAACGCCATGTAATTGCTTTACTTTATCACTATGCGTTAGCGATAGTTGTAGAAGCAATAGTTGGTGAGACAACCACGATGCTACGATGGAGATCAAGGTGTCAAGCCGGTGACGATGGAGATCATGACGGTGCTTTGGAGATGGAGATCAAAGGCACAAGATGATAATGGCCATATCATGTCACATATTTTGATTGCATGTGATGTTTATCTTTTATGCATCTTATTTTGCTTAGTACGGCGGTAGCATTATAAGATGATCCCTCACTAAAAATTTCAAGGTATAAGTGTTCTCCCTGAGTATGCACCGTTGCGACAGTTCGTCGTGCCGAGACACCACGTGATGATCGGGTGTGATAAGCTCTACGTTCACATACAACGGGTGCAAGACAGTTTTGCACATGCGGAATACTCGGGTTAAACTTGACGAGCCTAGCATGTACAAACATGGCCTCGGAACACTGGAGACCTAAAGGTCAAACGTGAATCATATAGTAGATATGATCAACATAGAGATGTTCACCATTGAAGACTACTCCATCTCACGTGATGATCGGACATGGTTTAGTTGATATGGATCACGTGATCATTTAGATGACTCGAGGGATGTCTATCTAAGTGGGAGTTCTTAATTAATATGATTAATTGAACTTAATTTATCATAAACTTAGTCCTGATAGTATTTGCATATCTATGTTATAGATCAATAGCTCGCGTATAGCTCCCCTGTTTTATTTTGATATGTTCCTAGAGAAAACTAAGTTGAAAGATGATAGTAGCAATGATGCGGACTTTGATCCGTGATCTGAGGATTATCCTCACTGCTGCACAGAAGAATTATGTCCTTGATGCACCGCTATGTGACAGACCTATTGCAGGAGCAAATGCAGACATTATGAACATTTGGCAAAAGCTCGATATGATGACTACTTGATAGTTTAGTGCACCATGCTTTACGGCTTAGAACCGGGACTTCAAAAACGTTTTGAACGCCACGGAGCATATGAGATGTTCCAACAGCTGAAATTGGTATTTCAGACTCATGCCCGTGTCGAGAGGTTTGAGACCTCTGACAAGTACTTTGCCTACAAGATGAAGGAGAATAGCTCAGCAAGTGAGCATGTGTTCAGAATGTCTGAGTACTACAATCGCTTGAATCAAGTGGGAGTTAATCTTCTAGATAAGATAGTGATTGATAAAATTCTCTAGTCACTATCACTAAGCTACTAGAACTTCGTGATGAACTATAATATGCAAGGGATGACGAAAATGATTCCCAAGCTCTTCGCGATGCTAAAATCGGCGAAGGTAGAAATCAAGAAAGAGCATCAAGTGTTGATGGTTAACAAGACGACTAGTTTCAAGAAAAAGGGCAAGGGAAAGAAAGGGAACTTCAAGAAGAATGGCAAGCAAGTTGTCACTCCCGTGAAGAAGCCCAAAGCTGGATCTAAGCCTGAAACTGAGTGCTTCTACTGCAAAGGAAATGGTCACTGGAAGCAGAAGTGCCCCAAATACTTGGCGGATAAGAAGGATGGCAAAGTGAACAAAGGTATATTTGATATACATGTTATTGATGTGTATTTTACTAGTGTTCATAGTAGCCCCTGGGTATTTGATACCGGTTCAGTTGCTGACAGTAGTAACTCGAAACAGGAGTTGCAAAATGAACAGAGGCTAGTTAATGACGAGGTAATGATGTGTGTTGGAAGTGATTCCAAGGTTGATAAGATCACCATCGCACAATCCCTCTACCTTCGGGATTAGTGTGGACCTAAATAAATAAATGTTATTTGGTGTTTGCGTTGAGCATGAATATGATTGGATCATGTTTATTGCGATACGGTTATTCATTTAAGTCAGAGAATAATTGTTGTTCTGTTTACATGAATAAAACCTTCTATGGTCATACACTCAATGTAAATGGTTTATTGAATCTCGATCATAGTGATACACATATTCATAATATTGATGCCAAAAGATGCAAAGTTGATAATGATAGTGCAACATATTTGTGGCACTGCCGTTTAGGTCATATTGGTGTAAAGCGCATGAAGAAACTCCATGCAGATGGGCTTTTGGAATCACTTGATTATGAATCATTTGATACTTGCGAACCATGCCTCATGGGCAAGATGACTAAAACTCCGTTCTCCAGAACAATGGAGCGAGCTAATGACTTATTGGAAATAATACATACTGATGTATGCGGTCCGATGAGTGTTGAGGCACGCGGCGTGTATCGTTATTTTCTGACCTTCACAGATGATTTGAGCAGATATGGGTATATCTACTTGATGAAACACAAGTCTGAAACATTTGAAAAGTTCAAAGAATTTTAGAGTGAAGTGTAGAATCATCGTAACAAGAAAATAAAGTTTCTACGATCTGATCGCGGAGGCAAATATTTGAGTTACGAGTTTGGCCTTCATTTAAAACAATGTGGAATAGTTTCACAACTCACGCCACCTGGAACACCACAGCATAATGGTGTGTCCGAACGTCGTAACCGTACTTTATTAGATATGGTGCGATCTATGATGTCTCTTACCGATTTACCACTATCGTTTTGGGGTTATGAATTAGAGACAGCTACATTCACGTTAAATAGGGCACCGTCTAAATCCGTTGAGACGACACCGTATGAACTATGGTTTGGCAAGAAACCTAAGCTGTCGTTTCTTAAAGTTTGGGGTTGCGATGCTTATGTGAAAAAGCTTCAGCCTGATAAGCTCGAACCCAAATCGGAGAAGTGCGTCTTCATAGGATACCCAAAAGAAACTATTGGGTATACCTTCTATCACAGATCCGAAGGCAAGATCTTTGTTGCTAAGAATGGATCCTTTCTAGAGAAGGAGTTTCTCTCGAAAGAAGTGAGTTGGAGGAAAGTAGAACTTGATGAAGTAATTGTACCTTCTCTCGAATTGGAGAATAGCTCATCACAGAAAATAGTTCCCGTGATGCCTACACCAATTAGTGAGGAAGCTAATGATGATGATCATGAAACTTCAGATCAAGTTACTACCGAAACTCGTAGGTCAACCAGAGTACGTTCCGCACCAGAGTGGTACGGTAATCCTGTTCTGGAAGTCATGTTACTAGACCATGACAAACCTACGAACTATGAGGAAGTGATGATGAGCCCAGATTCTGCGAAATGGCTTGAGGCCGTGAAATCTGAGATGGGATCCATGTATGAGAACAAAGTGTGGACTTTGGTTGACTTGCCCGATGATCGGCAAGCCATAGAGAATAAATGGATCTTCAAGAAAAAGACTGACGCTGATGGTAATGTTACTGTCTACAAAGCTCGACTTGTTGCAAAAGGTTTTCGACAAGTTCAAAGTGTTGACTACGATGAGATTTTCTCACTCGTAGCGATGCTTAAGTCTATCCGAATCATGTTAGCAATTGCCGCATTTTATGAAATCTGGCAAATGGATGTCAAAACTGCATTCCTTAATGGATTTCTTAAAGAAGAGTTGTATATGATGCAACCATAAGGTTTTGACGATCCTAAAGGTGCTGACAAAGTGTGCGATCCATCTATGGACTGGTGCAAACATCTCAGAGCTGGAATATACGCTTTGATAAGGTGATCAAAGCATATGGTTTTATATAGACTTATGGTGAAGCCTGTATTTACAAGAAAGTGAGTGGGAGCTCTGTAGCATTTCTGATATTATATGTGGATGACATATTGCTGATTGGAAATGATATAGAATTTCTGGATAGCATAAAAGGATACTTGAATAAGAATTTTTCAATAAAAAAACCTCGGTGAAGCTGCTTAAGTATTGAGCATCAAGATCTATAGGGATAGATCGAGACGCTTAATAGGACTTTCACAAAGCACATACCTGGACAAAGTTTTGAAGGAGTTCATAAAGGATCAGTCAAAGAAAGAGTTCTTGCTTGTATTCAAGGTATAAAGTTCAGTAAGACTCAAAGCATGACCATGGCAGAAGATAGAGAGAGAATGAAAGTCATTCCCTATGCCTCAGCCATAGGTTCTATAAAATATGCCATGCTGTGTACCAAACCTGTTGTGTACCTTGCCATGAGTTTGTCAAGGGGGTACAATAGTGATCCAGGAGTAGATCACTAGACAGCGGTCAAAATTATCCTTAGAGGACTAAGGAAATGTTTCTCGGTTATGGAGGTGATGAAGAGTTCGTCGTAAAGAGTTACGTCGATGAAAGCTTTGACATTGATCTAGATGACTCTAAGTCTCAATCTAGATACGTATTGAACGTGGGAGCAATTAGCTAGAGTAGCTTCATGCAGAGTGTGACGCCCCCGGCCCGATCGTGCACTATTCATACACGCAAATGCGCACGATCAAGCCTAAGGACTCACGGGAAGATATCACAACACAACTCTAAAACATAAATAAAGTCATACAAGCTTTATATAACAAGCCAGGGGCCTCGAGGGCTCGAATACATAGCTCGATGGCATACAAGCGTCAGCGGAAGCATCAGATATCTGAGTACAGATATAAAAGAGTAACAGAAAGGCCTTGAGGAAGGCGGGGCAAAATAAAACACTACGATCGAAAGGCGCAGGCCTCCTGCCTGGGACCCTCCGAACCTACTCCTGGTCGTCGACAAGCTCGCGGTAGTATACATCCTCAGGGTAGTAGTAGTAGTCGATCGTCGACGGGGGTAGCTGTCTCAGTGGCTCCGTCATCTGGTCACGATAAACTGATATGGGGGAAAAAAGGGAAGAAAGCAACCGTGAGTACTCTGAAGTACTCAGCAAGCAAGGATCTACACTACATATGCAACATTATCAAAGGGAGGCTGTATATGTGGACTGGGCTGCAGAAATGCCAGAATAGAGAGAAGAGCCTAGTCCTATCGAAGACTAGCATCTTCAGCGGTCTTGCAGCAATAGAAGAGAGTAGAACAATACCATATAATGTAGCAGTAATAATATCAACCTCACCCAGAGATCCTTTCTCGACTCCCTGCGAGAAAGCAATCCCAGAGCCAATACAGTCATCAACCTGTTAACGTCTCAAGGGTCCAGTTCTAGTTGTATCGATCGGGATACAACTCTGAGTGTCCTTTACCGTAGGACCGGCTATCGATAGAAATGTTCTTCCCTGCAGGGGTGCACCAACTTACCCAACACGCTCGATTAACTTCGGCCGGACACACTTTCCTGGGTCATGCCCGGCCTCGGCCAAACGACACATCGCAACCCTACCTACAGCTCAGCAGAGAGGTCCCCGCCGGTCTACATCCTAAGCGCAAGGGGGTCTTGGTCATCGCCCCTCGCCCTCCGGGTCGTTGTGAGCAGGGTGGATACCAGCGCCAACGGCACGATCCGACCCGGCCATAATGCTGAACTGGACGTCTGACAAAGCTTTCGGCTGATGCTACGATGCAGAACGCCCATACTATGCCCACGTGATGGTTAGTGCTATCAGACCAGAGGCCTGCTCGGATCAAATATCCAAATCGTAAGTGGTCTAGGGGCTTGCGGAAACGAGCAGAGACTCACGAAAGATGTGACCCCATCACCCCGTCTCGAGGACTTGCGGCAAGGGCCATGAATGCCCGGCCATGCCTCGTATTCACCACTCGGGTACCACACAGGCACCCGTCTTCACAACACTCGCCTCTCAGGCGCACGCGGGTACCCCTCAGGGCCGACCCGCCTTTCCAAGTAACAGTGTAAAATCCAAGTATCCGTGTGTCCATAACATCAAGGGAATCTGAGGTATCACCCTCGTTGGATTCCTACCGATGTAACTGCCAAGGTGAACGTAGGAGGAATCACCCTCGATGAGTTCACACTTGAGGTGTTGTGCGACGGCGTCGTTATCG
The DNA here is from genome assembly GCA_011799875.1 of Thinopyrum elongatum. Classification (NCBI taxonomy): domain Eukaryota; kingdom Viridiplantae; phylum Streptophyta; class Magnoliopsida; order Poales; family Poaceae; genus Thinopyrum; species Thinopyrum elongatum. The sequence continues at coordinate 381,422,985 of CM022298.1, forward strand.
GAAGTGGGGAAGGAGGAATCACCCTCGATGACCACGACCGAATAGCTACTCTACAGAGTTAACATCAGAAGTGCTACAAGAGGTTTCACCCTCGGCACTCGATAGTAACGCTGCAGTGTCGTTACAACTAAGGGGGGTGATGTGCGGTGTCGGGGCCTGGTCTTCAATCCCGTTGATCGGGTCTTCTGATAATCCAGCGGGGCAACAAGGATCAAAGTGGGGTCCTCTAGTGGGTCTCTAGCCAGCCTATACTAAGCAGTTTAGGATATGCAGGTAATTATCAACAGCAGGCTACAATAAACAGGCTATGCATCAGAATAGGTAAAGCAGTAGCAGCAACAATTCTAATGCAAGCATGGGAAATTAGAATGGGCGATATCGGGATGATCAAGGGGGGGGGGGCTTGCCTGGTTGCTCTGGCAAGAGAGAGGGATCGTCAATGGTGGCGTCGGGCTCCGGAGCTGCGTCGGTAACGGGAACTGCGTCGGGGTCTAACGAGAGAGAAGAGGGGGAGGAAACAGTATAAATACATAGCTAACACGAGCAATACAATGCATAACATGGCAATACGCGGGGACAGAGGTGATCTAACGCAGTGCCGGGTGTGTCCTAACGTATGGTTGCACGTCACCGAGGAAGGAGGAATTCATCCGGGAAAGTATTCCCGGTTTCGGACATTTGTCAGACAGATGACCGGAGAGGAATGGTTCCATGTTCGGATAGTTAGGGACGTGTGACGGACGAACGGACCGCGTATTCGGATGCGTCTCGTCGTTCTGAGCAACTTTCATTTACAAAGTTTTTCGATCGGAGCTACGGTTTAAAAGATATGTTTTTCTAAAGTTTTATTAATTTCTGGAATTTATTTTTATTATTTAAATCTAACATTATCCAGAATAGTGCTCGCTGATGTCAGCATGACATCATGCTGATGTCAGCAAGGTTAATTAAGTTAATTAGCATTTAATTAAACTAATTAATTAAATTAGATTAACCTAATCAGGATTAATTAAACTAATTAATCACTAATTAATTATTTAATTAACTAATTATTTTTATTAATTATTTTTATCTATTTATCTATTTTAATTATTCTTATTTTTAATTTCCTTTTATAAAAACGTTCTGGGGCAGGGCCCCCTTGTCATAGGCTAGGGGGGGTTCGGCCCCACCGGTCGGTGGCACAGAGGGCCACGGGCGGCGACGGGCGCGCGGCGAGCGGTGCGCGCGCGGGCGGTCGGCGGCGAGGGGCGACGCGGGCGCGCGAGCGAGGGCAGTGGGCGGGGCGCGCGCGCGTGCGGCAGAGCGTGGCGGGGCCGCGGTGCGTGCGGGAGCGGGCGATGCGCGCGGACGCGTGCGCGAGCAGGCGCGGGCGACGGGCAGCAAGAGCGGGGGTGGGCGCGGCGACCGTGGGCGACAGCGCGTGCGCGCGGGCGCGTGCGCGAGCAGGCGCGGGCGAGCGCGGGCGGAGCGGCGGCACGGGGCGCGGTGCGGGGCGATGGCGGCGACCTAGGGGAAGGGGAAGAAGAGGGGTCCTCACGGCGGGTCGTAGGGTCAGGGGCATTGGGCGCGGGGAGCGACTTGGGGAGGAGGCCGAGGACGACGGCGGTGACGGGGAGGCGGCGCCGACGACGGTGGGCGGCGGGGCGGCGTCAGGGCGCGGGGTCGGCGCGAGCGCGTCGGCCGGCGCCCGATCCGGTTCTGGATCGGTGGGGGGGGGGGGGAGTGAGCGAGGGGGGGGGGGTAGCTAGGTTTCGGTCGGGCCTTATAGGCCAGGGGGCGAGCGGGTGGGCCGGCCGGCTGGGCTTTGGCCCAGTTGGGCCGCGGGGGGGGGGGGGGTGGGGTTTTTCTCTTTTCTTTCCTTTTCTGTTTCTATTTTCTTTTCCTTTTTCTTTTCTTTATTTTACCCTCGGTTTTTGTAAATAGTTAGGCCACCATATGAGTTTTGCAAAACATGAGACCTAGTTCATAAATACCAGTGCTTTATTCCCTAACACCTAAAATTAGTTTGGACAAAATATAATTTCATATTTAGTTTAGATTAATTAAAAGGCTTGTAAATATTATTTTCAGCCACTGTTAAAAGAGGTTTGGGTCACCTAATTAATTTAATTAATGTTGGTTACAATTTTAGAATGGTCTCTGGAATATTTGCCATCTAATGAACAATTTAGTTTTTATGTTGGACCACTTTTATTTTCCACTTTCATTTAAATTTGAATTTTGACTTAGGAGTTGAAATGCAATATGATGTTAATGATGATCATGCACTGTTAATCATGCTGACTTGGCATTATCAAAATGGGATTACGGTGGCTAACCACTGGGGGTGTTACAAATCTCCTCTACTAACAAGAATTCTCGTCCCGAGAATTAAGAGGTAGAAGGAAAAAGTTCGGGGTATTCCGCACGAAGATTATCCTCGCGTTCCCAAGTGGCTTCATCTTCAGTATGATTTGACCACTGAACTTTGAGGAACTTGGTAACTTTCTGGCGGGTCCGACGTTCAGCTTGATCGAGAATGCGGATCGGATGCTCCTTATAAGATAGGTCATCTTGCAATTCGAGCACCTCGTGATCCACAGCTCGGTGCGGAGATTCGTTGAAGCATTGACGAAGCTGCGACACGTGGAAGACGTCGTGGATATGAGAGAATTGCGGCGGCAATTCCAATTTATATGCCACCTGACCACGTCTAGCAACAATGCGGAAAGGACCAATGTAGCGTGGAGCTAGCTTGCCCTTGATTCCAAAACGGTGAGTGCCTTTCATCAGGGTGACTCGCAGATAAGCTTGATCACCAGGTTGATAAGTCAAACCCCATCGTTTGCGATCATAGTTGCTCTTCTGGCGGTCCTGAGCCGCCTTGAGATTTTCCCGGACAATACGAACTTGTTCTTCGGCTTGTTGAATAATATCCGGACCCACGAGCGGTCGTTCCCCAGTTTCTGACCAATTCAGAGGGGTTCGACACTTACGTCCATAGAGTACTTCGAAGGGGGCCATTTTCAAACTGGCTTGATAGCTGTTGTTATAGGAGAACTCGGCATATGGAAGAGATTCTTCCCACTTCTTGCCAAACGATATAACACAAGCTCGCAACATGTCTTCAAGCACTTGATTAACTCATTCAACTTGGCCTTGGGATTGGGGGTGATAAGCTGAACTCCAGGTGATATGAGTTCCCATAGCTGTTTGAAAACTTTCCCAGAATTTGGAAGTGAAAAGACCGCCACGGTCCGAACTGATCTCCTTCGGAATACCATGGAGTGATACAATTCTGGAGATATACAACTCTGCTAACTGACTAGCAGTGATCGTCTCCTTGACAGGCAGAAAGTGTGCAACTTTAGAGAGTTGGTCGACAACGACAAGAATAGCATCGTGACCCATCTGTGACCTGGGAAGTCCTGTAACGAAATCCATTTGCACTTTATCCCATTTCCATAAAGGAATAGGTAACGGTTGCAGAATTCCAGGAGGCTTCTGATGTTCTGCTTTAACGCGTCGACACACATCACATTCAGCAACATAGCGAGCAATGTCCTGCTTCATTCTAGACCACCAGTACCTTTGACGGAGATCACGATACATCTTGGTGCTACCTGGATGAATAGACAACGGGGTATCATGTGCCTCCTTCATGACTTTGTCAGTCATGAGTTCGAAACGAGGTACGACAATGCGGTTTCTGAAATACAAGGTTCCATCTTCAGACAGCGAGAAATCCCTGTATTTTTCAAGGTGAAGATCTTTCTTCATCAGATCAACTTCAGCATCTTTAGCTTGCGCATTCTTAACAGCCTTCTCAAGATCTGGTTGTATCACAAGGTTATTCAGAGAGCCCTGTGGAACAATACGCAGATTCAGCTTGCGTAGTTCTTCAAAAAGACGAGGTTGAGCTCGCCTAACCATGAGGTTGTCGCAATAGGACTTGCGGCTTAAGGCATCAGCCATCACGTTAGCCTTGCCAGGGGTATAGGAAATACCCAAATCATAGTCCGCAATGGTCTCCATCCATCTTTGCTGACGGAGGTTCAGAGATGGCTGAGTGAACAAGTACTTCAGACTTTTATGATCCATGTAGATCTCGCAACGATTACCGAGAAGGTAATGTCGCCACAACTGCAGTGCATACATGACAGCAGCTAGCTCTAGATCATGTACCGGATAATTCTCTTCATGTGGGCGCAACTGACGAGAGCCATAAGCAATCACCTTACGCTCTTGCATTAGGACACAGCCTAATCCTTCACGGGATGCATCACAATAGATCACAAATTTTTTGCGGGAATCTGGAGGAGATAGTACTGGGGCAGATGTCAGCTTGTCTTTGAGTGTCTGAAAACTTTCCTGACATTTTTCTGTCCACTCAAACTTAATGCCCTTGTGAAGCAGATCAGTCAACGGCTTAGCAATCTTAGAAAAATTCTCAACAAACCGACGGCAATAGCTTGCGAGGCCGAGAAAACACCTTACTTGCTTGACGTTCTTTGGAGGAGTCCAGTCAAGAATAGCCTGAACTCGTTCTGGGTTAACGGCAATGCCTTCTTTCGAAATCACATGGCCGAGATATGTCACTTCAGACAACCAGAATTCACATTTAGAATATTTGGCATACAGTTGGTGTTCACGCAGCTTCTCCAGTACAAGGCGAAGATGTTCGGCATGTTCTTCTTCATTCTTCGAATATACCAGAATATCATCCAGATATACCACGACGAATTTATCGAGGTAATCCATGAAGATGTAGTTCATCAGACGGGAGAATGTGGCTGGAGCATTTGTTAAACCAAATGACATGACAGTGTACTCATAAGAGCCATAGCGAGTAACAAATGCAGTCTTCGGAATATCCTCTTCACGAACATGGATCTGATGGTAACCCAACCTCAAATCAAGTTTAGAGAATACCGATGATCCTGCAAGTTGATCATACAAATCATTGATCCGAGGAAGTGGATATTTGTTCTGGATTGTTGCTTGGTTGATAGGTCGGTAATCCTGAACCAACCGGTTAGTTCCATCCTTCTTCTTAACGAAGAGTGAAGGTGCTCCCCAAGCAGAGGAACTGGGGCGGATGAAACCTTTCTTAAGTGACGTGTCGATTTCTTCCTTAAGCTCGAGAAGATGATGCGGAGGCATCTTATAAGGACGCTTCGCAATAGGAGTAGTGCCTGGTTTCAAGTCAATGACAAACTCGACAGCTCTAGCAGGGGGTATTCCTGGAAGTTCTTCTGGAAAGACATCTTGAAAATCACGAACAACTGGAACGTTCTCGATGCCTTCAAGAGGTGAAGCATTCAATGCATTCAGAACATATATCTGGCTCTCAGCATCTTGAGCTATTCGGGCTGAGTATCTGACTATCTGGCCAGAAGGGTGTGTGAGCTGGACTGTCTTAGTAGCACAGTCAATCAAAGCATTATGGGCTGTTAACCAGTCCATACCGAGAATGATGTCTATGTCGGAAGGTCCAAGAGCAATAAGGGAAGCAGAGAACATCAACCTTTCAATTCTGATCTCATTGTTGTGACTTACCATTTTGGTTTGCCACCTGGAACGGGGAGTGATGATTTCTAAAGGAGTGGGTAATGAGCTCATAGCTAACCCATGCATTTGTGCAAATTGCTGGGACATGAAGGAATGTGAAGCACCTGAATCAAACAGAACAGAAGCTGGCACTGAATTCACAGAGAGTGTTCCCATCACGATAGTCGGTTCCTTCTGAGCCTTTTCAGCATTGATGTGATTAGCATGGCCAAGTACAACAGCAGACGGTATGATATTTCGGTTTCTGAATCGGCGATTTCGACAATTCCTCTTACGTCCATTAGGAGGACGTGGTGCATCCTGAGGAAAAGCCATAGCATCAGGCGGTCCATCATGAACCGTAAGCTGTCTCGGCGGTGAAGGCAGACGAGGTGCAACATAAGACGGTCTTGGTGTTGGAGCAGGTCGGTGATGAACATTGTGAGGGATCCACACTCGACGCTTCTGAACAGGCTGACCCGAGGATGAGCCTGCTTCATGAGTGCGCTTGAGCGACTCCTGGTACTCAGTCAGAGCTGTTTCAACTTGGAAAGATTTGCTGACAAGCGTTGCGAATTCTGTGCAATCATGGACAACAAGTGCAAGTTTTATATCCGTACACAGTCCTTCACGGAATTTCTCCTGCTTGCGAGTGTCGGTGTTGACGTCATCCTCAGCATAGCGGGACAGTTCGATAAATTTCCTCTGATATTCATCCACAGTCATTTTGTCCTGTGAGAGTTTGCGGAACTCCTGCTTCTTCTGGTCTATCAGACCTTGAGGAATATACCGCGCACGAAAAGCTGACTGAAATTCCTGCCAAGTGGTTACAGTCTCTGCAGGCAACATAGCCTTGTGGCTTTCCCACCATTGAGCAGCTGGGCCCTTCAGGTGGAATGTCGCAAAGGTGACGTAACTGTCAGGGGCAACATTAGCTGATTCCATCTCAAACAGGATGTCACAAAGCCAATCATCAGCATCCATAGGATTGGTGGAGTTGCGGAAAACGGACGGATTGAGGCGCACAAATTCTGCCAGAGTTATTGGAACATTCTGTTGCTGAGCATTTTGATTTGGGAACTGAGCCAATAGTCCGGTCATAAACTGCTGCATCATTGCGGCCATATAGGGTGGAGGTGGTGGATCGTCAGCCATCCTGCCAAATCAACAGGGGCAGTTTAGCAAGAAAGACTGCATGTGTAAGGAGTTATTCAGGACGTAACACGAGAGATGAACGGGAAGGGCATTAGATGTAAAATAGTAGTCGTTGAAAGACATACCAATCCATGCACAGAGTCGGGTACATGCGGACAGCACAACGGCGCAAATTTAGAAGCTAGCCATTCTAGGCGGCGCGCAGGCACGCGGTAGGGAAGTACACAACGAGACATAGCAAAGGCTACATCAACGTCGGAGAAAACTATTGGAGCGAGGAATCTGCAAGTGACAACACAGGGTGCCCTCGATAAAAGGATCCTGTAAGCAGAACCTGGCCCACAATCTTGAAGCAAGGGAGGATATTTTCAGAACTCCGGGTGGATGTGATCACGAGAACCTAATGTTGGAGTTAGCAAAATTTTAACCCGAATAGAAGAGAGATCAGAGTCCCAGAGTAAAGATGAGGAATAAAAGATACTAATACCTCCCAATTGGCGACGTGGGCCCGTAAGCCACACGGCCAAGTTAGTAAAATAGTTTTGGACCACTAGACTCAACTTCGGCCAAGGAGTTGGAAAGGGGGCTTCCTAGAGGCAGTCGGCTCTGATACCAACTTGTGACGCCCCCGGCCCGATCGTGCACTATTCATACACGCAAATGCGCACGATCAAGCCTAAGGACTCACGGGAAGATATCACAACACAACTCTAAAACATAAATATAGTCATACAAGCTTTATATTACAAGCCAGGGGCCTCGAGGGCTCGAATACATAGCTCGATGGCATACAAGCGTCAGCGGAAGCATCAGATATCTGAGTACAGATATAAAAGAGTAACAGAAAGGCCTTGAGGAAGGCGGGGCAAAATAAAACACTACGATCGAAAGGCGCAGGCCTCCTGCCTGGGACCCTCCGAACCTACTCCTGGTCGTCGACAAGCTCGCGGTAGTATACATCCTCAGGGTAGTAGTAGTAGTCGATCGTCGACGGGGGTAGCTGTCTCAGTGGCTCCGTCATCTGGTCACGATAAACTGATATGGGGGAAAAAAGGGAAGAAAGCAACCGTGAGTACTCTGAAGTACTCAGCAAGCAAGGATCTACACTACATATGCAACATTATCAAAGGGAGGCTGTATATGTGGACTGGGCTGCAGAAATGCCAGAATAGAGAGAAGAGCCTAGTCCTATCGAAGACTAGCATCTTCAGCAGTCTTGCAGCAATAGAAGAGAGTAGAACAATACCATATAATGTAGCAGTAATAATATCAACCTCACCCAGAGATCCTTTCTCGACTCCCTGCGAGAAAGCAATCCCAGAGCCAATACAGTCATCAACCTGTTAACGTCTCAAGGGTCCAGTTCTAGTTGTATCGATCGGGATACAACTCCGAGTGTCCTTTACCGTAGGACCGGCTATCGATAGAAATGTTCTTCCCTGCAGGGGTGCACCAACTTACCCAACACGCTCGATTAACTTCGGCCGGACACACTTTCCTGGGTCATGCCCGGCCTCGGCCAAACGACACATCGCAACCCTACCTACAACTCAGCAGAGAGGTCCCCGCCGGTCTACATCCTAAGCGCAAGGGGGTCTTGGCCATCGCCCCTCGCCCTCCGGGTCGTTGTGAGCAGGGTGGATACCAGCACCAACGGCACGATCCGACCCGGCCACAATGCTGAACTGGACGTCTGACAAAGCTTTCGGCTGATGCTACGATGCAGAACGCCCATACTATGCCCACGTGATGGTTAGTGCTATCAGACCAGAGGCCTGCTCGGATCAAATATCCAAATCGTAAGTGGTCTAGGGGCTTGCGGAAACGAGCAGAGACTCACGAAAGATGTGACCCCGTTGCCCCGTCTCGAGGACTTGCGGCAAGGGCCATGAATGCCCGGCCACGCCTCGTATTCACCACTCGGGCACCACACAGGCACCCGTCTTCACAACACTCGCCTCTCAGGCGCACGCGGGTACCCCTCGGGGCCGACCCGCCTTTCCAAGTAACAGTGTAAAATCCAAGTATCCGTGTGTCCATAACATCAAGGGAATCCGAGGTATCACCCTCGTTGGATTCCTACCGATGTAACTGCCAAGGTGAACGTAGGAGGAATCACCCTCGATGAGTTGACACTTGAGGTGTTGTGCGACGGCGTCGTTATCGGAAGTGGGGAAGGAGGAATCACCCTCGATGACCACGACCGAATAGCTACTCTACAGAGTTAACATCAGAAGTGCTACAAGAGGTTTCACCCTCGGCACTCGATAGTAACGCTGCAGTGTCGTTACAACTAAGGGGGGTGATGTGCGGTGTCGGGGCCTGGTCTTCAATCCCGTTGATCGGGTCTTCTGATAATCCAGCGGGGCAACAAGGATCAAAGTGGGGTCCTCTAGTGGGTCTCTAGCCAGCCTATACTAAGCAGTTTAGGATATGCAGGTAATTATCAACAGCAGGCTACAATAAACAGGCTATGCATCAGAATAGGTAAAGCAGTAGCAGCAGCAATTCTAATGCAAGCATGGGAAATTAGAATGGGCGATATCGGGATGATCAAGGGGGGGGGGGGGCTTGCCTGGTTGCTCTGGCAAGAGAGAGGGATCGTCAATGGTGGCGTCGGGCTCCGGAGCTGCGTCGGTAACGGGAACTGCGTCGGGGTCTAACGAGAGAGAAGAGGGGGAGGAAACAGTATAAATACACAGCTAACACGAGCAATACAATGCATAACATGGCAATACGCGGGGACAGAGGTGATCTAACGCAGTGCCGGGTGTGTCCTAACGTATGGTTGCACGTCACCGAGGAAGGAGGAATTCATCCGGGAAAGTATTCCCGGTTTCGGACATTTGTCAGACAGATGACCAGAGAGGAACGGTTCCATGTTCGGATAGTTAGGGATGTGTGACGGACGAACGGACCGCGTGTTCGGATGCGTCTCGTCGTTCTGAGCAACTTTCATGTACAAAGTTTTTCGATCGGAGCTACGGTTTAAAAGATATGTTTTTCTAAAGTTTTATTAATTTCTGGAATTTATTTTTATTATTTAAATCTAACATTATCCAGAATAGTGCTCGCTGATGTCAGCATGACATCATGCTGATGTCAGCAAGGTTAATTAAGTTAATTAGCATTTAATTAAACTAATTAATTAAATTAGATTAACCTAATCAGGATTAATTAAACTAATTAATCACTAATTAATTATTTAATTAACTAATTATTTTTATTAATTATTTTTATCTATTTATCTATTTTAATTATTCTTATTTTTAATTTCCTTTTATAAAAACGTTCTGGGGCGGGGCCCCCTTGTCATAGGCTAGGGGGGGTTCGGCCCCACCGGTCGGTGGCACAGAGGGCCAGGGCGGGACGGGACGCGCGGGCGCAGGGTGATTGTGCAGACACGACGGCCCGGAGGTAGGCTGGAGAAGGGAACCGAGGGGCGAAGAGGAGAAGATCGATGAGGGGCCAGTGGGACGGGCCCACGAGAGCTTGCGCGTGGAGGAAGAGCACGTGGCGGGCTGAGGGTTGCTGGCGGTTGAGACCAGAGAGGAGGATGAGCGCGGGGACAGAGTGGAGCGAGCCAGGCCCTGAGGGCGAAGTTGGAAGCAGGGATAGAGGGGGGCGTGGAGCAGGCGACTAAGGGCGAAAGCACGTGGGCGGGCGGGCGCTAGTGACCGCGAGCAGGGCGCGCGAGCGCGGCGGAGCGGCGGCACGGGGCGCGGTGCGGGGCGACGGCGGCGACCTAGGGGAAGGGGAAGAAGAGGGGGTCCTCACGGCGGGTCGTAGGGTCAGGGGCAGTGGGGCGCGGGGAGCGACTTGGGGAGGAGGCGCGAGGCGACGGCGGGTGAGGGGAGGCGGCGCCGACGACGGTGGGGGCGGGGCGGCGTCGGGCGCGGGGTCGGCGCGAGCGCATCGGCCGGCGCCGATCGGTTCTGGATCGGGTGGGGGGGGGGAGTGAGCGAGGGGGGGGGTAGTAGGGTTTCGGTCGGGGCCTTATAGGCCAGGGGGCGAGCGGGTGGCCGGCCGGCTGGGCTTTGGCCCAGTTGGGCCGGGGGGGGGGGGGGTGGGGTTTCTCTTTTCTTTCCTTTTCTGTTTCTATTTTCTTTTCCTTTTTCTTTTCTTTATTTCTACACTCTGTTTTGTAAATAGTTAGGCCACCATATGAGTTTTGCAAAACATGAGACCTAGTTCATAAATACCAGTGCTTTATTCCCTAACACCTAAAATTAGTTTGGACAAAATATAATTTCATATTTAGTTTAGATTAATTAAAAGGCTTGTAAATATTATTTTCAGCCACTGTTAAAAGAGGTTTGGGTCACCTAATTAATTTAATTAATGTTGGTTACAATTTTAGAATGGTCTCTGGAATATTTGCCATCTAATGAACAATTTAGTTTTTATGTTGGACCACTTTTATTTTCCACTTTCATTTAAATTTGAATTTTGACTTAGGAGTTGAAATGCAATATGATGTTAATGATGATCATGCACTGTTAATCATGCTGACTTGGCATTATCAAAATGGGATTACGGTGGCTAACCACTGGGGGTGTTACACAGAGCATTGTAGACATAGAAATTTGCAAAATACATACGGATCTGAATGTGGCAGACCCGTTGACTAAACTTCTCTCACAAGCAAAACATGATCACACCTTAGTAATCTTTGGGTGTTAATCACATAGCGATGTGAACTAGATTATTGACTCTAGTAAACCCTTTGGGTGTTGGTCACATGGCGATGTGAACTATGGGTGTTAATCACATAAAGATGTGAACTATTGGTGTAAAATCACATGGCGATGTGAACTAGATTATTGACTCTAGTGCAAGTGGGAGATTGAAGGAAATATGCCCTAGAGGCAATAATAAAGTTGTTATTTATATTTCCTTATATCATGATAAATGTTTATTATTCATGCTAGAATTGTATTAACCGGAAACTTGATACATGTGTGAATACATAGACAAAACACCGAGTCCCTAGTAAGCCTCTACTAGACTAGCTCGTTGATCAAAGATGGTTAAGCTTCCTAACCATAGACATGTGTTGTCCTTTGATGAACGGGATCCCATCATTAGGAGAATGATGTGATGGACAAGACCCATCCATTAGCTTAGCATAATGATCGTTAAGTTTTATTGCTATTGCTTTCTTCATGACTTATACATATTCCTTTGACTATGAGATTATGCAACTCCCGAATACCGGAGGAACACCTTTTGTGCTATCAAACGTCACAACATAACTGGGTGATTATAAAGATGCTCTACAGGTGTCTCCGAAGGTGTTTGTTGGGTTAGCATAGATCGAGATTAGGATTTGTCACTCCGAGTATCGGAGAGGTATCTCTGGGCCCTCTCGGTAATGCACATCGTGATAAGCCTTGCAAGCAATGTGACTAATGAGTTAGTTATGGGATGATGCATTATGGAACGAGTAAAGAGACTTGCTGGTAACGAGATTGAACTAGGTATGAAGATACCAACGATCGAATCTCGGGCAAGTAACATACCGATGACAAAGGGAATGACGTATGTTGTCATTGCGGTTTGACCGATAAAGATCTTCGTAGAATATGTAGGAACCAATATGAGCATCCAGGTTCCGCTATTGGTTATTGACCGGAGATGTGTCTCGGTCATGTCTACATAGTTCTCGAACCCGTAGGGTCCGCACGCTTAACGTTCGATGAAGATTTGTATTATGAGTTATGTGTTTTGGTGACCGAAGATTGTTCGGAGTCTCGGATGAGATCACGGACATGACGAGGAGTATCGAAATGGTCGAGAGTAAAGATTGATATATTGGACGATAGTATTCGGACACCGGAATTGTTCCGGATCATTTCGGGTATTTTTTGGAGTACCGGGAGGTTACCGGAACCCCCCGGGGAAAGTAATGGGCCAACATGGGCCATAGGGGAGAGAGAGGGCAGCCCACAAGGGGTGGCGCGTGCCCCCCCATGGGCAGTCTGAATTGGACTAGGGGAGGGGGCGCGGCCCCCCTTTCCCTCTCCCTCTCCTTCCCTCTTTCCACCTCCATGAGAAGGAAAAAAGGGGGGGGGGCGAATCCTACTAGGTTTGGAGTCCTAGTAGGACTCCCCCTATGGCGCCCCCCCTTGGCCGACCTCCTCCCTCTCCTCCTTTATATACAGGGGCAGGGGGCACCCCAAAGCACATCAATGGTTCTCTTAGCCGTGTGCGGTGCCCCCCTCCACAGTTTACTCCTCCGGTCATAGCGTCGTAGTGCTTAGGCGAAGCCCTGCGCGGATCACATCACCATCACCGTCACCACGCCGTCGTGCTGACGAAACTCTCCCTCGACCCTCTGCTGGATCAAGAGTTCGAGGGACGTCATCGAGCTGAACGTGTGCTGAACTCGGAGGTGCCGTACGTCCGGTACTTGATCGGTTGGATCATGAAGACGTTCGACTACATCAACCGCGTTAACCTAACGCTTCCGCTTTCGGTCTACGAGGGTACATGGACACACTCTCCCCCTCTCGTTGCTATGCATCTCCTAGATAGATCTTGCGTGAGCATACGATTTTTTTTTGAAATTGCATGCTTCATTTCCCAACAATTAGGGCCTTCCCATAAAGGCAAATGTGGTTGCACTGGAAAAGCCCGGTTTAGTGGCACCTGACCAACGAAATGACGGAATTTATCCCCAAGATGGATCTGTGATAATTAATACTCCGATATCATCTATCAACCTGAAATCCAAGTCATAACAATATCCAACAAATGATCCAGAGCATACTATCATCATATCAAAATACTCCGAGGATAGCATAACACTACTGCCATGATGAATCCAAGAATCAAGATACTACTAATCCAATAGCAAGATCAAAATATTCACCTAAGATCCACATGATAACATCAAATCCAAAATAATACTCCAAAGCATAATAACGTCAAATGTAGCTAATGCAAATTTTAAGCAAGTTTAAATAAGTAAACCATGTCATTGCATTGTAATCATGCAAATGGAGGGTGTGGCTTGCCTGGGATGGATGGATTCACCGGGAAGAAGTGCAAGAAGCTCGCGGAAAGAATCGCCGAAAAACGTTCTCTCTCGGAGGGGGCTGAATAAGGGCAAGGGCATAATGGGCATTTTCAGAATGTGACAACATCATGAAAATGATACCAACGGAACGGGCTTGACGAGACGAAGAAGTGGGCTTTGGAATCACCTGAATCGGAGTAAGGAGTGAAAAGATATAACTGTTTTTCTGCCAGGGACCCATTTGTAATTAAAATCCTCACAAATAGGCCCTCGGCTAAAAAACCAGAACACGCCTATTCGGGAATACGCTTTCTCGCAGAGAAAGCGTATTTGTGGCCGAAGAAGAAGCGGAGTGCGCTTTCGGGAAGGGGAGACATATTCAGTAGAATACGCCGGCACTTATCCACGCTGGCAGGGCGGGGCCGGGCCTAGTGCCGCTGCCAGGTGGGGTCGCGCGGGAGGTGGGGCCCGCCTGGCCAGGTTCATCGTCTTCAAGCGCCTGCCCGTGCTCGGCCGAGGCAGGGCGTCTTTCGACGGCGGTTGCAGACGCCTCCGGCCGTCTCCCGCGGCGCTCCGCCTATGGGCGAGCTCAGCGTGGAGAGGCGCATCGACAGGTGCCGGCTACGGCCGCCGGGGATGGACGAGGTGGCAGCAGCGTCGACGCTGGTGGAGGAGACCATCGGTCGTCAGTGGTGCCGGTCGCAGAGGCGTCTTGGAGATGAACCGAGGGGCTGGGGAGGCTCCAGGAGGATTGGGGAGGGCGAAGGTGGTGGCTAGAGAGAGAGGAGACCTCGGCTTCGAGTGAATTTAGCCGGAGGACCAAGGCAGCCACGACGGCAATGGAGGAGCAGGAGGGGCGCTTGGGTGCGGGGAAGAGGTCAGGGGGGCTTGAGGAGGTGCGGTGAGGTTTCTGGTGAAGAGAAACGCGGCCGGGGCGGCTTAAATAGCCGAGGGGAGGGAGTGCCGCGCTGGCTGCCACTGCGGACGCGTGGCCGGAGCCGCGGACGCGTGGGCATGCACGCGAGCTCGGTGGTAGATGACGGGGGCAAAACAGGGGAGGTTCACGGGGCAGAGGGCGACGCCAGGAAGCACGGGGAGGAAGAAACGAAGTGCGAACAGAGACATGTCGGCCACAGAGCGCTCGTGGGCGCGCGGCCGCTAGCGTCGGTGAGGGAGCTACCGGAGGGGGAACAGGATCAGAGAGCGTCGTGAGGTAGCAGGGAGTCAGGTCGGCAACCACGGACGCGTGGACACGGCCGGAGCAACGCTACTCGATGCGGTCAGTGGCGCAGAGCGCAGCCGCAACAGCCAGAGCGCGTGACCAGCAGTGCCAACATCGTAGTCACCACGAGACAAGGCAAATAGAGGACAAGAGGGGCTGGAAAACCTTGTCTGGGGTGTTGTCTCTCCACCCTGGAGACTGTGGAAAGTGAAAGATCGAGAGAAGAGGCTCTGTAGCGAAGTGAGGCATCGATGAAAGTTTGCTGTAGCAAACTTGGCTGCAATGCTGTGCTCAACAGAGAGGGGCTAGAGGCAAAATATGATGTCTGGGGTGTTTAGGTTAAGAAGAACTATGATCCTGTGGGTTTTGGAAGGAAATGGACCAAAATTAAGCATAGTTGCTTTGGAGCTGCCATTATGGTCCAGAATCAAGATTAGGATGGTGCACTCACATAGAGCAGCCACTTCAGCTAAAATTTGGCAAGGCCTGGTGATTAGGACATATAATAATGCTGTAAAAATTTCATACCAAATGGACTTGCCAAAATGGTACTTCCTTCACAGACATCCTCTCTGTCCAGAAACTTGGAATAATATTGGAGATAAAATGGGTTAAGGAAATGACCCCAAATTTGGTGGAGAGCAGTTATGTGGGTGGGATCATGCTATGGTAATTTTTCAGAATTAATGAAGCAATATAAATTATACTTGCTTCACAACCTGAAAATATTGCTAGAAACAAATATTTGAAGGTGTGCTCACATAGTTGATTGGATATGACGGTAAGACCCATCCCTCGGAGTTCCTGAGCATCTACACCATTGCGGTGCAGGCTGCCGGGGGCCGAGATGACAAGATACTTGCCAACTACTTCCCGTTGGTGCTCAAACCCAACGTCAGGTCATGGTTGATGCATCTGCCGGAGAATTCTATTTCTTCCTGGTCAGATCTGTGCCATCAGTTTGTTGGCGCCTTTGTTGGAGGCCACCAAGCTCCTGGCCAAGAGAGTGATTTGCATATCATCCCTCAGAAGGAGGGCGAGTCCCTACGCAAGTTTATGTAGAGATTCAGCCGGGTGCAGTACAATATTCCTGACGTTCATCCTGCCGCTGTCATTAGCGCATTCCACCAGAACGTGCGTAATCGCAGGATGCGGGAAGAGCTGGCAATGAACAAAGTCAGGAGTATTGCTAAGCTTTACGCTCTAGCCGATAAGTGGACTCGAGCTGAAGAGGGGAGGAGACTCCCTGGCGAAGCTGTTGGCACGGCGGGCGAATCTGAAGAAGAAGATGCCGCGGCCCCGACAAGGAAAGGCCGGCGGCAGAACAGGAAACGCGGAGGCAAGGCCGTGCTTGCTGTCGAGGAATTCGACAACCCCGGCACCACCAAGAAGGCCAAGGTTGGTGACCCCGGCAAGGATCTTGCCGGGTGTCCTTCTTGTCAGGCCTTGGCGGCTGCCGTCAAGTCGAAAAACTCCGGCAAGCAGTATTGCAAGATCCATCGCACCAAGGGCCACGATCTCCAGAACTGCCGGCAAGTTGAGCAGCTTGCCGAGAAGCAGAGGGCTGAATACGAGAGGCGAGATAAGGAGAAGGCCCAAGATGGTGCTGATGGGTCCGGCAAGAAGCGCGGTGGCCGAGGAGGTCGCCGTGGCAAGGCCAAGCAACAAAAGGATAGGCCCGCTCGGGGCCGAGACAAAGAAGAAGATGATGATGAAGAAGATGATGAGTCCAGTGAACAAGAGTTCCAGAAGGCTATGGAGGCCATGTGTATCGACGGAGGTGCTTCGCTGCATTCTTCCCACCGTCAACTCAAACAGTGGGTGCGGGAGGTCAATGCGGCAGAGCCATCCCCAGATGCATGTAGGCCCCTGAAGTGGTCCAGCACACCTATCATTTTCGACGCCGAGGATCACCCTGATTGCACAACTGCGGTCGGGTGTTTGCCATTGTTGGTCTCACCAACGATTCGCAACCTCAAGGTGACAAAAATGTTAGTTGACGGCGGGGCCAGCCTAAACTTAATTTCACCGGATGTGCTCAGAAAGCTCTAGATTCCCGACGAGGACCTCGAGGAAACGGGCATGTTTCAAGGGGTCAATCCGGGAAGAACCCAGCCCAAGGGCAAGATTACGCCACCAGTGACATTTGGTAGCGAGCTCAACTTCAGGACCGAGAAGGTGGTGTTCGATGTCGCCAAGATCCCCATGTCATACAATGGGATCCTTGGTCGGCCAGCGCTGGCTAAGTTCTTGGCGGAATCACACTACGCGTACAATGTTCTGAAGATGCCTGGGCCATTGGGCGTCATCACTATCCATTCCGATAAGAAGGATGCGCTCATTTGTGCCGATCAACTTTACCGGGAAGCAGTTGCAGCACCTGCCATCAAGGCACCTGCTCCTGCCGCTGGAACTCCCGGGGGAAAGAAGAAGAAGACCGGCAAGAACCTTGGCGTGAACTCCGGCAAGTGCACCTCCTCGGAGTGCTGCGCTTCCGTCAAGGACGTACCAGAGAGTTCCACCGGCAAGAACAAGAAATCCAAGGCTGCTCCGCCGGAGACCAAGAAGGTGCCTGTCAGAGAGGATGGAACGGGGGGAACTTTCACCATAAGTTCCGCCCTAGATGACAAATAGGAAAGCGCGCTCATTGCTTTCCTGCAGGCGAATGTCGACGTGTTTGCATGGCAACCGTCTGACATCCCCGGTGTTCCCAGGAAAGTAATTGAGCACCACCTTGCTGTCTGTCCTCATGTGCGGCCCATCAAGCAAAGGGTCAGGAAGCAAGCCTTGGAGCGGCAAGAATTCATTGCCGAAGAAATCAGAAAGCTGGAGGCGGCAGGACTGGTCAAAGGAGTGCTTCATCCATCCTGGTTGGCCAATCCGGTTGTAGTGCGGAAAGCGAATGGGAAATGGAGGCTTTGTATCGATTATACAGATATCAATAAAGCTTGTCCAAAAGATCCCTTTCCCTTGCCGCGCATCGACCAGATTGTGGATGCCACCGCTGGTTGTGATCTCCTGTCCTTCCTTGATGCCTACTCAGGGTATCATCAGATTTTTATGGCAAAAGAAGATGAAGAGAAGACCGCATTTATCACCCCATGTGGTATGTATTGTTTCATACGAATGCCTTTCGGGTTGAGAAGTGCTGGTTCAACATTTGCCAGAGCAATCCAAATTGGTTTTGAGCCTCAACTCCATAGAAATATGGAGGCGTATATGGATGATATAGTGGTCAAAACCAAAGACAAAGCGACGCTCATTCAAGATTTAGAAGAAACATTTGCAAATCTGCGCAAGATCAACTTGAAGCTCAATCCTGAGAAGTGCGTGTTCGGTGTTCCTTCCGGCAAGCTCCTCGGATTTTTTGTATCTTGCCGGGGAATCGAAGCGAACCCCAACAAGATCAAAGCCATTGAGCAAATTGAAGCGCCGAGACGCGTCAAAGATGTGCGTCATCTTGCCGGCTGTGTTGCTACTCTAAGCAGGTTTATTTCCAAATCTGCTGAGCGCGCCCTGCCTTTCTTCAAAATTTTGAAGAAGACAGGTCCAATGAAATGGACTCCGGAGGTGGAGGCTGCGCTGCAAGATTTGAAGAAATACCTTTCCTCTCCGCCGACGCTAGTCGCGCCTAAACCACAAGAGTCGTTGCTGCTGTATCTGGCAGCAACAAATCAAGTGGTTAGTGCTGCGCTAGTGGCGCAGAGAGAGGCTGATGAGGAAGCAACACCAGCGGCAGGACCGCCATGTGACGCGGCAAGATCTTCCCCGGCAAGGGTTGATCCCGGCAAGACAGGATCTGCGCAAACAGAAGAACCCGTGCAGAAGAAGAAGGTGGTGCAGCGCCCAGTCTACTTTGTTAGCTCTCTTTTGCAAGGAGCTAGATCAAGGTATTCTGGTGTGCAGAAGTTGCTTTTCGGCCTCCTTATGGCATCGAGGAAGCTGCGCCATTATTTTCAAGCACATGAAATCACCGTCGTCACTCGCTTTCCGCTGCAACGGATTTTTCAAAATCCAGAAGCAACCGGCAGGATCGTGGAGTGGGCGTTGGAGTTGTCGAGCTTTGGCCTCAAGTTTGAAAGCACTTCGACGATTCAAAGCAGGGCCTTGGTAGAGTTCATTGCAGAATGGACCCCAACGCCAGACGAGGGAGCTCTGGAAACAACTCTTCCCGGCAAGGAAATCGATCAGCAATGGGTTATGTACTTTGATGGAGCCTTCTCGCTGCAAGGCGCCGGTGCTGGCATGCTGCTTGTCGCACCCACCGGAGAGCACCTCAAGTACGTAGTCCAAATGCACTTTCCCCGGGAGAGTTCAACCAACAACACTGCAGAATACGAGGGTTTGCTTGCCGGTCTCAGGATCGCGGCAGACCTTGGTATCAAAAAGCTCATCATCAAAGGCGATTCACAACTTGTTGTCAGGCAAGTTAACAAGAGCTATCAAAGTCCATTGATGCAAGCCTACGTAGATGAAGTGAGGAAAATGGAAGAGCGCTTTGACGGTCTGCAAATGGAGCACGTTCCTCGTGCCGAGAACAGTGTTGCTGACGACCTGTCAAAGCGTGCCGCCCTCAAGTTGCCTGTGGAACCAGGAACTTTTGTGCTCCAATTGACTCAACCATCCGTGGCGCCATCAATGCGGCAAGAAAAGAGAAGGAAGTTGAACTCTGGCCAGTACTTCCCGGCAGAGCTCCCCGGAGCCGCCGGCAAGGAAGTTGCCGGGATCGACATGCCTGCCGGGGAACAACAGGCTCTGGCAGGGCCTCAGGCCCTTGCTGTTGAGACAAACGTTCCCCCGGCGGAGGAGATGCCTTTAGTCCTAGCTGTCGAGCCTCAGGCTCCAGCGTGGGCGCAACATATCGTCCATTTCCTTCAGACAGGAGAAGTCCCTGAGGAACAGGAAGAAGCAGAGAGAGTAGCCCATCGGTCTGTTTTGTACAAGTTCGTCGATGACGTCCTATACAGAAAGAGGCCAAACGGTGTGAAATTGAAGTGTATCCCTCGGGAGGATGGACTAGAGCTGTTGGCAGAGATACATGGAGGCATATGTGGCTCTCACATAGGGTCAAGAGCGCTTGTCGGAAAAGCATTCCGGCAAGGTTTCTTTTGGCCCACCGCTCTCCAGGATGCAACTGCACTAGTAACCAAGTGTGAAGCGTGCCAGTTTCATTCGAAGAAATTACATCAACCAGCTCAAGCTCTTCAGACAATCCCTCTCTCCTGGCCATTTTCGGTCTGGGGGCTCGACATACTGGTCCCTTTCCCCCGTGCTACCGGGGGCTTTGAGTACTTGTACGTTGCTATCGACAAGTTCACAAAGTGGCTGGAGGTGGAAGCAGTGAGGAAGGTGACAGCACAATCAACCGTCAAGTTCTTTAAGGGAATTGTTTGCCGTTTCGGTGTGCCCAACAGGATCATCACCGACAACGACATGCAGTTCACAAGTCGCACCTTCATGCAGTACGTCCAAGACCTTGGCGGCAAGATTTGTTTTGCCTCTGTTGCTCACCCGAGAAGCAACGGCCAAGCGGAGAGGGCCAATGCTGAAGTGCTGCGCGGTCTCAGGACCAGAACCTTTGACATGCTGAAAAAGTGCGGAAGACGCTGGATTGATGAGTTGTCGGCGGTTTTTTGGTCAATCAGAACGACACCAAATCGAGCCACCGGCCAGACGCCCTTCGCTCTGGTCTACGGAGCGGAAGCAGTTCTCCCC
This sequence comes from Thinopyrum elongatum, assembly GCA_011799875.1. Lineage (NCBI taxonomy): Eukaryota > Viridiplantae > Streptophyta > Magnoliopsida > Poales > Poaceae > Thinopyrum > Thinopyrum elongatum. The sequence goes on from CM022298.1 coordinate 381,443,630, forward strand.
ACGGAACTCACATACGGATCTCCTCGAGTGCTCGCTTATGATGAGCTTGAGCAAGAGCAACTGCGGCAAGATGACGCTGTGCTCCTTGAGGAGAATCATCTTCAGGCTGCTGTGCGAGCTGCACGCTACCAGCAAGCTTTGCACCGCTATCATAGCCGCAAAGTTCATGCCCGAAGCCTTGAGGAAGGCGACCTTGTTCTTCGGCGGATTCAGTCCGCCAAGAATTCAAACAAGTTGACGCCAAAGTGGGAAGGCCCTTATCGGGTAGTACGAGTCACCAGGCCCGGCGCTGTCCGCCTGGAGACCGAAGATGGCGTTCCAGTGAGCAATTCCTGGAATATTGAACATCTTCGCAAGTTCTACCCATAAGGCGCGGTTGCCGGGGGCTCCCGGCAACCACCCTTTTGTACAAGTCTTGCCGGCAAGGCATGTGATCCTTTGTACAAAGCCAGGCGCAGACCCTGAGCGCAGATGAATATATTTAAGTGTTGTACATTCCCTTATTGATTCCCATGTTCATATTTATATATGCATGTTTGTCTAAGATGTTGTATAACACCCACTCCCGGTAAGTTCTAACGAACCGCCAAGGTTTCATGTCTTTATTTTCTCTTCTTTCTTTTTAAAAAGACAGAAGGATTCCTCACGTGCACATTTGTCGGGGGGGGGGGGGGGGGGAAGGAGATATGAATATCAGTTGGCGACGTTCGGAATCGACGGTTGCCGGAGGAAGGACAAAGACAGAAAGCTAAGTCCTAAAAACTCAGAGCAAGTTTTTCTTTTATTACAAAGTTATTTCCTTGGACGATTCCGACTCTTGTATGGAAAATCTGCACGCGAAGGAACCCTTGTTGTAATCGGTCGCGCCCTTATTTTGTTTCGAGCCTGCTCAACAATTTAAGTGGCTGCACTAAGAACACCAAGGAGTCTTGCCGGCCGCTGCGCCTCCAGCAGGCTGCTGAAGTCCCGCACCCAGCGCTCGCGGCAGGTTGCGCGCCGACAAGTTTTTCGGTAAGCGTAGGGTGAACTCCATACATAAGGGAATCAGACAAGGAAAATAGCAAGCATGAACCTAAACATAGGCGAATTATATTACATCCATGAGTTGCCGCAATTCTAACTTGAGACTTAATTGTCTTTTACATGGAATGACGATGGCAAGAAAAGGGGGAGCACTCAATCCCTGCACTGGCCTTCGATCCTTTTGATGGAGTCCACCTTCTCGAGGATGGGCGCGATGCATTCTTCAAGCGCCTCAATATTTGCGTCCCTTGGCAGATGGCCGAGCGCGTTGGAGAGGTCGATGCCGGGATTGCTGTGCACCACTTTGATGAGCACCTTGCGGAGGACAGCCCGGCAAAGCCGGTGAGTCTCGTTGGCCAATTGGGTCGCCCGGCTAGACTGGAGCACCCTCAAGGCGTTGATGATGCTTTCAAAGAACATCATCAACCTGGCACTTGGAGATATTCTTTCCTCGGAAGAATACTTGAAGTTCAACAGGCCCATGGTTGACAGTTCTACCGTAAGCTTCTCCGCGGTGGCGATGAGACGTCCAGTCCAGATCTCCACTCCCTTTTCGTAATCAGCTTGGGCTTCGGCGGCGCTCTTGAGCAGGTTCCTCTCTCGTTGGAGATCCTTGAGTAGAGCCTTCTCACGGGCCCTGCCGGCCTCGAGAGACTTCTGCAGCGTGGTCAGCTTCAGCTCCAGAACCGCAATGTTATCAGCCGCAGAGGAGAGCTGCTTGGTTTTGTCGGACAGGGCAACTTGCATCTCCGCCAAGGAGTGGAGGGTTTTTTCCCTGTCACCCTTGAGCGTCGACAGCTCCTTGCCGTGCTCTTCGAGATCTGTTTCCAGCCTCTTCACCTTGTCGCTCAGCTCGTTCTTGGCGGCCTCTGCAGCTTCGGCAGCATCAACGGCCTCCTTGAGATTGTCGGCGTGGCTTGCAGTCAGAGCTTCGAGCGCCTCCTTATGTTTTTGCTCCAGCTCCTGGGTCCGCCGTGTGACAAGATTCTCGATATCTTCATCTTTGCTGCAAAGCTTGGCGGCGAGCGCCTGCTCACGTGCGGTGAGATCTTCCTCATGAGCATCAAGAGCAACGCGGCGCCCCGTCAGGAGGGCATCTTCGGTAGCAATCCTTTGAGTAGCTTCGTCATGGGCCTTCTCCATATCGAATTGCTTCAGGAGGATCTCAGTCCACTGCTGGCTCACTTGTTCCCGGCCGGCAACCAACTCTTGGAGGGCCTCGGCGTGCCAGATCTGCATTTGTGCGACGCGCCTTTGAAAATCTGCTTCGGCCGCCTCGACAACTGCCATTCTGGAGTCCGCCTTGTCTTTCCGGGCGCGATGGAGAGCCTGGAGCTTGCGGAAATTCTCGCCCATGGCCTGAAGGAGCTGATCCTCTTCAGATTTGCCGCTGCTAGTGCTGGGGTCGTCAACAACTTTGAGCCCGGCAGCAGCGATGATTTCTTCAAAAACTTCTCCTTCGGCTGGTGCCCCAGTGCTTGCCGTCCCCGGCAAGTTGACGAACAGGTTCTCGCCAACCTTGAGGTATTTGCTGGATGAGGGGCCTTCGGATGTCGATGGCTGGTCTTCACTGACCGCCTCACCAGTAGCAGGGGGCTCTGTGGCCGGTGTAGCGCCTGGCACTCCTGCGGCAGGAATGCCGTCAGTGCGGTCATCAGCCTCCCTGTCGCCTCCTTCCGTAGGTTCCTTGGCGGGTTCCTCTTGTGCAATCTTGGCGGCCTCCCCATCAAGAGCACCACCAGCCTCAACAGTGTCATCCTTGGTAGCCTCGCTGGCAGCGATCCTGTCTGCTTCGGCAGCAGCGTCCCTGGCGGTCTCCTCGATGACAACGTCGACATCCATGTGTTCCATCACAGGGAACTCTGAAGGACGAAGGAGGAAAACAGAATAAGATCGAGATTGAAGTTTGAAACGACTAAAAGACAGAGAGATAAGGTAAAAAGTAACAAGCACTCTGAGGCAGCTCATTACCTGTGTCGAGCTGTTGGGAGGTGGCCTCGCCCCTCCCGGCAACTTTGGTTGCCGGGGGTGGGTTGTCAGAGTTCATGCTTGCCGGCTCCTCCTCAACAAAGATGGGCTCGTCGGTGGGATCTCTTGCCGGGGACGTGCTTGTGGGCGGAACGGTCGATGAAGGTGGCACAATGGGGATGTCTTCCGACAGCTCTCCTTGTTGCCGTTCTTCTCCTGCGAACCCAGGGATGTCAGCGGCAAGAATGGAAGCCTCGGCACCCGCCAGCGGAAAAAGAACAGTGAACTTACGCTGGGGGCTGCGCTGGGGGCTGCGTGGACGACTGAGCACCGGGCTGACGACAACGGTTTCTGGCACGCTCGTGGAGCTTGCCGGGGGCTCATCGCCCGTAGAAGTCCTTGACATCTTCGTCATCCTCTCCAGCAAGGTTTCTGCATCACTGCAGAGACAATACGAGCAACTTAGTAAGATCGATCCAAGATTGGAATATAAAAGCTGTGGCAATGTACTCACTCTTCTTCCTCTCGCTTCGGACTAAAACCGGAGATGTCGAAGTCGACCTCCGCTGTGATGTCTGAGTGGGGAGGCGGAGGAGGAGTCCTAGGCCGCTTGGCTGTGGCAGGCGCCGGGGCAGCTTCCGGTGCGGTAGTACGAGACCCCCCTGCCGCCCCAGCAGTGGCCGCTGGTGTGGGTCTCACGCGCCGCGCGGGCTGTTGACGATCCCCCTGCCACGGTCCAGTCTTGCCGGCCACTCTATTGCCGGGAGCCTCGCCGCTCGAAGAAGGCTGGCTTGCCGGGATGCCAGATGCAGCCTTCCGAAGAACACGCTTCGTCTTCTTCGGAGCTGGGAGCTCTTCTTGCGTTTCCTCTTCGGCCGTGTCCTCGCCGGATGAGCTCTCAGCGGCTGCACTGCTCTATTCCCCGGCAGCTTCGTCCTTCCCGGCAGGTTTTATTTCCACTACTACCTCTGCGTCGCTGGCTTCCCATTCTGTGAAGCCGACGCTGCCGGCCTCCGCGGCAAGATTTGCCTCCTCCACCCTAGTAGCAATGTAAGCTACTTCTTGGTCGGTGGTGGCTCGGATGAAATCTGACTCTTGCCGGACAGGTCTCTCCGTCAAGTTGTCAAAAAACTTCTGCGCTTCCTCCTTGCTTGGCTCGGCCCAGGTCGGGTCAAGACTGTGGGCGTTGAACATCGGCATGTAGGCGATGATTGACCCCAAGGCAGAATTGTTGCACAAGGGGACAATCCTTGCCGGCAGCCGATGCTTGTCTTCGCGCTGGAATAGTTTTTGACGGAGAGCGCCAAGCTGCATAGCGGTCAGATTGTTATTCAGCCCGGGGCGCAATCTCATGACATCTGCCGCATTTCTGTAGTCCCAAGCTGGCCTTCCCCTGTTCTGCAAAGGGGCGATGCGGCGGTGGAGAAAGTCGAAGCCAATCATCTCCATCGTCAGCCCGGCAGCCTTCAGGCGAAGGATCCTAGTGGTGGCGATTGTGAGCCTCTCGTCCTTCGCGGCGAGATCGCTCCAGTCCTTGCCGCGGACCACCTTCTGTTGCCGGGGAAGACAAAACGGATGGGGATCTGCTTCCTGGATCCAGCACCATTCAGCCCGCCACTCGTCCCACTTTTCGCGGTAAACTCCTTCTGGGTATATTTCCTTATTCCAAGCTCTTGGAATCCAGGCGATAGAACTAGAGAGGGCCTCTCCTTTTTGGATGCGAGGGAAGAAGTAATGGCGAAAAAGAGCAGAATTGGGAATCACGCCGACAAAGTTTTCACAGAGATGGGCAAAGATGGACATGCAAAGTACTGCATTCGGCGTGAAATCGAGAAGACGAAAGCCGTATGTGTACATGATATCATTGAAGAAGTCGGAAAAGGGGGGACAGAGCCCGCAATAGAAATACGCAGTGAAGAAAGGGTATCTGTCCGATCCGCCTTTGGAACAAGCACCTGGGATTACGCGTGTGGCGGGATGAGCTTGCGTCCCTTTCGCCCACATGTACTGGTATCGCCCCTTCAAAGCTTCAGCGTCGAGCGATGGGGGGAAGACGACAAGCCTCTTCCGCATCTTCACCAGTTCGCTCTCCGGAACGTCGGCTTTCGCCTCCTTGCCCTTGCCTTTGCTGGCCCTGGGCGGCATGGCGGCTGTGAGGGCGGAAGCCGGGGGAGGAGCGGGCGTGGAAGCGGCGGAAGAGGAAAAAGCTTCGCTCTAAGCTCGAGAAGAGGAAGGCAGTGGCGATGGCCAGATTGAGAAGAAGAGAGGGGGGTAAATAGGCTTGTGCCTCTGCGGCTTCTCCTTTTTATGGGGAAGGAGCAAGGCCGCCTCTTTTATTTCCCAATGTGAATGCGCCTCTATAGGCGCGAGGCAGTTGCAGCCTTTCAGGCACGCTTCCCACGTCGCGCGCTCGGTGCGTGTAGTGGGGGGCACAGTAAAATGAGATATTTACGAGCAGTTAATCCCCTGCCACGCGTGCCCGTGCACTATTTGGGCCTAGCCCAACAACGCCTCGCACTCGTGTATGGGCTAGGCCCGGGGGCTCCTGTCGGTGTACTAAGTATTGGGCCACTAGTACCCCGTACTTGTCCACGGGCAGTTGTAGTCATCCCCGCGGCAAGGCTTGCCGGGAACAGTTCGAGGTCGATTCAAGCCACCAAAGAAATCGTCAAGTCAGAGATCTGAGGATCAGCAGATAAGAAGAGCTGGAATCCGAAGGCCAGCTTCCCCGGCAAGATCTTGCCGGGGTGGCCTGCGGAGCCCGGCAAGGATTGGCGCCCGGCAAGGCTTGGCGCCCGGCAAGGCTTGGCGCTCGGCAAGGCTTGGCACCCGGCAAGGCTTGGCGCCCGGCAAGGCTTGGTGCCCGGCAAGATTCGGCGCCTGGTGAGATTCTGCCACTGTGCCACCGCTTCGGCACAGTAACAAGTCTGACGTTCTGGGTCCTTCTCTGGATGCGTGGCAACGCGCCAGTGGAGGAGAGCTTAAGCGGTGCTGATGGGATGGCCCCTTTTTCCATCCCCAAGAAAGTGAGGACACCTAAACGGACACCTCACGGTGCATTAAATGCGTTTGTCCTAATCCGTCAGGGGTTAGGTATGATACCCTGTAGCTACTTTACACCTCAATGTATGTACATTTTGCCACTGTGGTGACCCCTTTGAGCATATAAAAGGAGGCCCAAGGCAACTGCTACAGGGGAGGAGAACTTCTGGCCCATTCTGCATGCGTAGCTGCTCTTTGAACGTACTGTTCATAGCGAGCGCTCCTGAAGGCTGGGCTCAAGAACATTAATAAGAACACAAAGCAGGAGTAGGGTTTTACACTGATCAGCGGCCCGAACCTGGGTAAAAACTTCCCGCGTCGATCGTTGGTTCTACTCTTTGCGTATACCTCTCCCCCCGCCGAATCGTAAAGGGGTCTCTCGGGATCCCATAGGTGTCGTGCCCCGACAATGATGATCTCCCAGGTTGCAAGGCCACAGAACCACTCCAAAAAGAAAATCAGAGCAAAAACAAATAAATCAAAAAGAAAAAGAAAAGGGCCGAAAACCAGGGTTTTACACGACGCCAGGGGCGAGGCGACAAGACTCTCGCTGTCCCACCATCAACCGATGGCGGGGGCCTACAACGGGGGTGGCAGCAACGTTGGGGGGTCCCAAGCCGAGCCCCTATGGTTTGTGCCCCTGGAGGAGGAGGAGGCCCTTGGCGCGGGAAGCCCCCCACCTAGCGGGGCGATCCCGCCCGCCGAAGCTTCAGGAGGGAGCCTAGGTGGGCCTCCCAGAGGGGCCTCAGGAGGAGGCCCCAGTGAGCCTCGAGGAAGCAGTAGTAGCCGGCCGAGAGGAAAGCTAAGGAAGAGGCGATGGGTCCCTAGAGACGAGTAAGCACCCTTTGCCCTGTGCACTCCTCATGCCTACCACTTCATCTTGCAAGGCTTGGCCTGATCCCTAGTTATGTAGGAGGGGCTCCCCGCCGAAGAAGAAGAAGGAGGGAACCCGGTACGAGGAAGCCGCGAGGCCGACCGGGGCCAACGGGAGTTGGGGGCAGTCGACACACCAGCGCTCCCGCCGAGCCCCGTGGAGCGTGGCAGAGTCATGGAGGAAGAGCCCGTGGACTCTGCCTAGCCGCCCGTGAAGGCCTTCCCTCCTACCGGAGGAGGAGTGCCTCCGAAAGAGGTCCGCACTGAGGGGGTGGTAGGCACCGGCGCGGCGGCCACCACCGGCCTCGAACGATCACCAGGGCACCATGAGCCAGAGGCGGCCGTGCCTGTCCCTCCTTGTACGGCCGAACTGTCGGCAAGTGCGGAAGTTGAGGCGGAGGTCGAGGAGGTTCCTGGCCGCCTGGAGGGGAATGAGGCCCCCTTAGGCGGTGACCTCGGTGAGTCCGATGATGCTGCAGCCTCTGGGCCCTCAGAGCCACCAAGGGTGGAGATGGAAGGGAAGGACGCGCCCTGGGCATTAGTCTCGGTGAGCCGCAACATCCTACTGCGGGACGTGCCTCTGCGCCACGCTCGGTCGGCCCTCCGCTCCCTGGAGGCTGACCTCATGGCCGAGGAAGAGAACCTCCGCCAGGAGCGGGAGCGTTTCACGGGAGGCTAGCGGCAACTGGACGTGGCCGTCAAACTGGGCCACCGCCAAGCCGACGCATCAAGGAGGGAAGCGAGGAGGCCGCTTGGAAGACCCGGGAGCTCCTTGACGGGGCGATCCGAGACGCTGAAGAGGCCACCCGACGCCTTGAGGAGGCGGTGTCAGCGGAGGAGGCCTTCGCGGAGCACGCCACAACTCGCGAGGCCCGGCTCACCTCCCGCGAGGGGGCGGTCGCCCGACGCGAGAGCAGGGCGGCAGTCCTGAAGCTGGACATGGAGGTCCGGTAGCGTGAACTCCTGTGGACCACCATCGAGAAGGAGAGGGAGTGGGAGTGGTTCGAGAACCTGGACCGCACTGTAGCGGCCAACGAGGCCTCCTATGAAGAACGCCTCGCGAAAGCCAACACCACGCTCGAAGAGAAGGCTGTGAAGTACAAAGCGGAGATCGACAAGCAGGCCCAGGATGAGGTTGTGCGGAAGGCCAAGGCCCTCGCCGACACCTACTCCAAGAACTTGTAGAAACAGGAGGGCCGCTTCACGAAGAGGCACGGCAAGCTCGACACCGAAATCGCCGAGCTCAAGCTGCAGCTCGCGGCGTCGGAGATCGAGAGGGGGAGCATGGCGGGGCTCCATGCCACGACCCGCCGGGAGTTGGAAGACCTCCACACTCAGGTGGGCAAGGTTAGCAATGAGGCGCAACGGGTCCACGACGAGGCCACCCGGAGGCGCGGGGAGCAACTCCAACGCTCCAAAATGTTTTGTGAGCTCATGGAGCGTGCTCGCAGTGCCATTGCCGCTTTTTTGGTCGAGGGGGTGGAGAACCTTCTGGAAACCGATGATGCTAGCTACCTGGCCTTCTTCACAAGGCTCATGGAGTGGCTGGAGGTGAGCTCCGCCCGGTGGGACGAGATCCATGATGCTGAGAGCCGCGACCTTCTGCGCCAGGCGTCGACCCGCGTCTTCAGCAATCTGCTGTGCATCGATGGTGACTTCAACTTCAACTAGGTGCTATCTCTAGTCCCCAAGGAGCTTCGAGGCGAGCTCGCGAGGGTGGTGGAGGACCATGTGGTGAGTCTGCTGGAGCAGTTCGCACCTGTCGGAGAAAGGTCCGGCGATGACGACAATACCGCTGTTGATGACACCGACAGTGGTTCTGCCGCCTGAGCCCCCGCGCTCTCCTTCCTGTAATAGAGTAGATGCAGCTCCATGGGGGCGTGAAGACATTTGCACGACACTTTTGTTTTAAGTACTTGATGCTTAATGTGTTTTTGTTTTCCTCCTGAGGCCTTTATTTCCCTTTTACGTTGCCTTCGTGCCCTGTGTTGCTGGGACCCAGCCCCCGAGGTGGGCTACAACCGTCGCTGGTATGCCTGTAGCATGCTCTCAGCAAGACCAGAGGGTGTAGGGCTCTTAGGGTTGGTAGGAGTCCATGAGGCGCGATGCTCAAGGTCCTCCCTTGACGCGCAGGCGACTCGTGCCAAGGAAATGAAGATTCCACGTGAGAGAAACGAGAGGGAGAAAACCCGAGGGGTGCTTTAGACTTAGCTCCTTTGAGGTGTGCAGCTTGGAGCGAGTCCTCCGCAGGGTGCGGCTGTGAGGCGCAGCCCCTCATGAAGCCTTCTGCCCGCAGGACACCGCTCGCGAGGCCTCCCGAGGGGGGGGGGGGGGGGTGCTCGTGAGGCCTTCGATATCCTGCACCGGGGGAACTTCCAAGTTTTCGCAAGTAGTGCAGTAGGGCGCGCTCGTGAGGTCGCCTGTGGGTGTTGCGCGAGGAGACAAGAGCACCAAGGACGTGGTGAGGTGACATACACAGGAGCAGGCTCGCTAGCCAGAGCTCAGTCGCTTGGATTTTGCAGTGCTACTGGGACTGACCCGAGCACAGACATCGTGCCCAGCCCCCGCACGTGTGACAGACACGAGGGAGATCATGAGCATGCACCCCTACTGAGGCACACTCAGCTGCAAGCACACATGACTCTGAAGGAAATAAGCTTTACTGATGCATGAAACAGGTTCTTTACATAACAGAAAGATACGTGCTGCCGTGTTCGACACGGGTCAGCTTGAGGATGTGACGGTCGAGGGCCCCTCAGGTAAGTAGGCCACCAGTGCTGAGCATGGGGCTTCCACGAGAGTGGGAAGGGGCTCTCATGTGCCGGAGGCAGCGCGTGTAGAGAGAGCCCCGGAGCGTGTACAACTCCACGTCGCTCGTATCCGTGGGGCACAGATAGAACTTACGGTGATGTCGGGTGTTCCATGTGTTTTGTACCAGAACACCCTCCTCCGTCATGAGTGTGGCCGCGATGGGCCGGGGAGTGGGTGTTAACCACTGCGATGCGGGACTCCAGGCTCATGTGCATCAGCCTCGCGAAGGTGGCTGCGGCACCCTCCAGGCCGAAAGGCATATGCATGAGCCGGGGCGAGCCCGTGATCTGGTCGATCCGCGGAGGAGGGAAGGGGCTCACGGGATGAGCCTAGTTGAGGGTGATGAAGATGATGCACATGCGCGCACTGCTGCACGGCTTGGCGATGGGGGTGAGGCTGGTGATCCACTTGGGGTGGGGAGCCTCACAAGCGATTCGAGCCTCCATGAGCTTGTTGACCTCCTGGGTGACGATTTCCTACTTCTCGGGCACTTGGTGCCATTCCTTGTGCTTGACGGGCCACGCGCTCTGGCACGCGGCTGAGTGGTGCTTGATCACCTCCCTCGATGGACCGAGCATGCCTGATGCTGTCCAAGCCGATGCATCAGTGCTTTCCTGGAGGAAGGTGATGAGCGCGCCTTCCTATTTGGGGGAGGGCCTGCTGCTGACAGTGAGGGAGGGGCCTGCTTCACCCTCATCCAGCAACGCCTTCTTGGACTCGGTCCGCTCCTGAGAGAACAGGGGCTTCTTCTTCACGGGCACCTCCTAGGCAACCCCAGGGGTGTCCTCGTCGGCCGGATATGCGGTGGAGGCAGCCTTGTAGGCGTGCTCAAGGGTGTGCATCACGTCCTTCTCATCACAGAGGATGGTGAGGGTACCGCTGCAGCCGGGCATCTTGACGAGGCCGTAAGCATGGTGGGTCATAGCCATGAACTTGGAGAGCGCTGGGTAGCCCAAGATGGCATTGTAGGGCAGGCTGATGTGAGCCACATCAAAGATGATGAACTCCGCATGGTAGTTCTTGCGGGTGCCGAAGCTGACGGGAAAGCGCACTTGCCCCAGGGGGACAGTGGAGCCGTCGGTGACGCCCGAGAAGGGCCTGGTGGGCATCAGGCGCTCGTAGGGCACTTGGAGTGCCTCTAAGGTGTCCACAGAGAGTATGTTGAGGCCTGCACCACTGTCGATCACTACCAAAAAAGGACACATCCGTGACATATTGGCCCGAATGAATTTTTTCTGTCATGCTTATGACACTTCTATGACGATAATTGTGACAAAACCACGTATCATCTTAGATGTGGTGGGCTCCTACTTCTATGACAAAAAATCATGATAGAAAATGGGCATTTTGTCCTGGGCGGGCCGGGGATGCACCTGCATGACATTCTTTGGGCCGTCCATGACGGAAAAAATCATGGTAGAAGCGAGGGCGAGGAAAATTTTGGGGAGTTCCTGGTTACGGTGGGTGGTCAGGGCCGAGCGATGCACGGAGGTTTGCGCGTTTCTCTCATACACATACGCGCGTGTGTGCGAGGCGTTGGGCTCTAACTGAACCCAAGCAAGGCGTTCGCTTACTGAACCCGAGCGATTGCACTAGCTACGTTACTGAACCCGAGCGATTGATCCCTTGGCTGTTAACTGAACCCGAGCGATTCCTTCGCTACTAGTGCTAACTGAAGCCGATCTAACCTACCTCTTGATGAGCAGTGACCATTGTTGGGGGTTGGATGAACAGTTCCCGGTGGGGGTTGGATGAACAGGACCCCGTGGTAGTAGTAGGTCGTTGCCGCTGGATGAACAGGACCCCGATCGAGGAGGCCGCCACACCCGAGCCTGTTGGGGGTGGATGAACAGGACCCCATGGAGGGCTGGTTGAACAGTAGCTGGTGGACCACCTCCCCATCATAGGGTCTTGGGCCCACATCTACCTCTGCTGTACCATCAAATTCAGCTTTCATCTTTCGGTATGGGTGATTTCTTAGTAAGAACCTACGATGACGCAAATACATGGTTTTGCGTGAGTTGGGAAGAAATCTGCTAGCTGTCCTATCCATGCATGTGACACACCCTACATCTCCCTTTGTTTTCTACCCCGATGTGTTGCCTAATGCCGGCATATCTTGAATGGTGTGCACCAGCATCGCATGTAGATCGAAAATCTCCTTTCTGTAAGCATCATAACATTTTACAGCAGGCGCATCTATCCACACTGTCAGCAGTTATTCTACCGGTAGCTGAAAGTAAATGTCGATGTCATTTCCAGGTTGCTTCGGGCCTTGGATAATCATTGACATCATAATGTATTTTTTCTTCATACACAACCAAGGAGTTAGGTTATATATGCACAGAAGCACCGGCCATGTGCTGTGATTGGTGCTCATATCACCAAAAGGATTCATCCCGTTAGTACACTCCCTGAGCCTTATACTTCTAGGATCCTTGGCAAAGTCTTCAAACTTGTTGTCGATTAATTCCCACTGAGCTCCATCTTTTGGGTGCCTCATATATTTATCCGCAGTTCGCTCATCATGATGCCACCGCAACCTCTTTGCCTCTCTAGGGTTTGCAAACAAACGCCTCAACCTTGGAATTAAAGGCAAGTACCAAACAACCTTGAACGGGATTCCTGTCTTGATCTCGTCTTCCAATTTGTACTTGTCCTTTTCTCTCCTGCACATGTATCGTGCATGCTTGCATGTGGGACATGCACGCAAATCTTTGTACTCACCACGGTACAATATACAATCATTCACACAAGCGTGTATCTTCTGTACTTCAAGTTCCAATGGGCAAACAATTTTCTTCGCTTTGTTCGTGCTTCTGGGGAGCACATTATATTCTGGAAGAATTTCTTTGAAAAGACCTAACATCTCTGTGAAGCCCTTGTTTGATAGACCGTTTGCTGCTTTAAATCTGAGAAGCGCCAGGGTGGCACTCAACTTGGAATATTTCTTTTTGCAACCTGGATACAATTCTTTCTTGGAGTCCGCATCAATGGTTGGCAGATCCTTGTACCCAATCATATCCTTTTTTGGGCCCTTGAAATCTGCAATCATAGCAGCAAAATCTGGCATATCAAGATCGTCATCATCTGCATCGACGTCTTCGTTTTCCAGTGGGCGTTTCGGCTTTCCGGTGTTCCATTGGTAGCTTGACGCCTCTGCCTCGATGTTAGATTTAACATCCATGTGACACTGATTGGGGTTTGGCATCTCGCAGCCCTGGGTATATTCATCCATGACCTGCTCTTCACCGTGTCTGGTCCAACGTGTATATCCATCCATGAATCCCCGAGAGACTAAGTGCCACTAGACATCTGCAACTTCACTTGACTCTGTATTGGCACAATCAGTACATGGACACAGGATGTACTCCGCATCACCAATTCTCCTCTTTGTACTTTCAGCCAAATTCATGAACTCTGTCACGCCACTGATAAAATCTGCGGTTCTCCGATTCTTCATCCATTCAGATCGTTCCATCTGCACCACACGCATGGTAATTAAAAACAAAACAACAACATTAATACACGGATTAACTGCTGCCCAAAGATGCGTGCATAAATCACAAGGTTTTATTTTCATAATTACTGAGGCCACTCCATATTGTTATCCAGACGTGCAATGACAAAAATTAATGGCCAGTCAATTTACACGTAGATTACTAGTACAACACTACCCTTATGAATTGAATACCTTAATTAAGCCACTCATGAAAAGAATACCTTAATTAATTAGCCGTGCGGCGACCTCCACCCAGCAGACAGAGAAGCGCGATGCGGCGGCACACCGAGATAGCAGGGTCGAGGAGCAAAGCTTAGTGCGGCTGCCACCTGAAGGTCGACCTCCACTATCCCGCCATCGACCGCGATGGATGTGCTCGAATCACGCCGCCGCCGACCTCGATGGTTGAGCTCCTCCTATCTCCCACCGCAGACCAAGGATTGACCTCCTATGACGCCGCCACCGCCCACCGACTGAGGATTGACCTCTTCTCCGGTAGCCGCTGCCTAGGCCGCCGCCGCCATCTCTATACGCAGAGCGGCTGTTTTATTTTTTGACGGATATCCCCAGAGCAGCTGTTTACACGGTATCACTGTAACTCAATTATATGTACAGGGTAGTACATCACATACGGTTATGTAACAGCAACCGTGTCTCACCTACGTTGTCTTCTCACACGGTTTGGTGCGGAAATCGTGTGTGAAGTTGTAATACCTAACACAAACGACATGTATAAACAGTGTGCCGTATACAACATATAGTGCCATAAGTAGTTCCCGACCGTTAGCTTATCTCCACAGTTTCCCCATTTCCCCCAAATCCCTAGATAGCCTCCAAATTCCCTAGCGTGGCGCTGACATTGGGGGAATGCGGATGATTGGTGCTGATGGTTTCGGTGCGGCTGCTCCTACTCGTATCGCCGCCACAACGGCGGTCGCCGCCGAGCACTTGCCTAAGGTCATCAGAAGGCAGGTGTACTACGGATCCGAATCGTCCTGTCAGGTTCCAATCTATCCCGATCTTTTTTAGCATATCCAAAGTAGCTCCTTGCTGAATCCATCCTGAATGAACCCCCCCACCAGGAAAGCGATCTGCCGCCGGATCCGGAGCATGACTCCAGACTCCCGCAACACGAGTTCGACTCCAAGTTTTGTGCCACCGAGAAGTACCAAAAGCTGAGTTGTGTGCATAGGCACACTCCCGCTCGATGTGTATGCACAGAGGGATTCGACATTGGCAGGCGGTTTCTCAGTTGCCCCGTAGAGGTTAGTGCTAAGTTCATCATTTTACTTGAGTTAATGCCACCGCTCATCCTGAATACTATTTAACATTGGCAGGGATATGAGGCTTGTGCCTTTGTTAACTGGCTGGATGAAGAATGGCATGGCAGGGATCAGAGTGTTATCACCAAGCAAGCAGAAAATAACGTAAAGATGAAGAAGAAACTGGCCGATCTAGAATGTACAATCAGTACGATGAAGCAAGAAAGAATCAATCACAGGCAATAGATGAAAGCAAGAGACAAGAAGGAACTAGCATGTGTAGTTGTGGTTGTCGCATTAGCCATGTTCTATGCGCTGTTTGCAATGATGATTAGGGGTTTTGCTTGACAGTATTGCTAAAGCACATCTAGATGTGCTCTAAGTAATGCACATCTAGGTCCTATGCCATTGATGTTACGCGAAGATTCGTGCAGATATTTTCCTTTGTCTTTCTTTCTTTTCCTTTCTAGTTTGATTATTACTGGCTTCATCAATAAGAAGAGCTCAATGTATTGCTTGCCAACTGTCCTACTCCGTTCGTACCAGTACCGGTGCATAATCCCAAAACTCATTCCTTGTTTTTGTCCTGAAAAAAGAAATCAGCCAATAGGAGTCCTGCGGCTAGTATGCATTCAATGACTTCAGACTACTTAGCATAACATGCATGCAATGGTCAATTCTCTGTACGCAACTCTGTTTTGAAAAAAAAAATCTCTGCACGCAATGGTATTGATTACCAAATAATCACCAAGTTCTCTCGTTTTCCCCCCACCTAGGTCGCCGGTACGGAGGGAGTAGAAGTACTACGAAAAATGCTTGTTTCATACTCCCTTCGACAGAGATCTTCTACATTATCGCCCACAGGTTGGTTTCTTGAACTGTGTGCCCTGACAAGCACACAATTCACAAAAGAAGACCGTATGGGCTGTATATAATGATCGCACACAATTCTGATTACCGACCTGTTTGCCGGGTATCACACACATCTTGTTACGCCGAATTGTTTGTGTTCAACTCGATCATCGCAAACGGTTCATCCGAGCGAACTGTATGCCGTATATCGCACACACCTTGATCTGGCTACCCGTTTCTGTTGTTGTGTCTTATCGTAAACTGTTCGTATGGATCAACCGTATGCCCCTCATCGCACACGCAACTAAAATCTGAACCGTTTTTGATGTATCCTTCATCGCAAACGTTTTGCACCTTTTTTTAATATTTTTTTACATCACCGTTTGCGATTAATGCATCACACACAGTTTCGTCAAAGGGTCTCTGATCGTAGTGTCGCGTTAGCAGCATCCTGCAGTAGTGATAGCTCGTGGGTCTGAGCTGTCAGCGGGAGGAACATTTTTTCGTGAAATACAGAGGCCCTTCCGGTGGGTCCCCGCTGTCAGGTGGAGGAATCATTATTTTGCATGTAATAAGGAGGCACTTCCTTGCATATGGTCGTGGATCCAACTGTCAGCCTCTCCACGTACAATCCTCTTCCGATGGATGTCATTCATTGACCACGTTGACCACGCCGTGCCGATAGCAACATGGCGGTGGACGACGGCGAGGCCTAGGAAGGGAACGACCCAGAGCCGGGGAAGACTCGACAGTGGTTTCCCACACGGTGGGTAGTACGAGGGTTTATCAGTTCGGCTGCCGTCGCCGGAAAATAACAGGAGGTGTGGGTGAGTAGAGGAATGGCCTGGCCAGCGATGGAGTTGGGTGGGGTGGTGCGGCCTGTGCGGCAGCACAACTGGCCACGGGAGGCGGGAGCAGGCAGTCCCACCAACACTGGTTTGGGCGGCTGGAGCAAGAAGATCAGATATTGAAGAAGCAGCACGGCCCTTGGATTAACATCCAACAGTTAGTGCTGCTAGAATCGTTTGTGGACTAAGTTGACAAAGCCTTTCGTACACGTCAACCTAGTAGACCCACAAGTTAGCCTCCAAATCTGTCCCAAATAGCATACAACCCAAAATTTCTAGCCAGATTCAAATTAATTTAAAAACTAAACATACCTTAATTTAAATCCAATGTAATTTTACTCGCACAAAAACAATGAAATTTAAAATATCAAAATCCGAAAGAAAAAAGTAATTTGGAACTAATTGCCTATTTGCTATATTTTTTCATTTTAGAGCCAATTTCTTATTACTTATAGCCCATTCTCTGGGCAAGCCGAATGCATCCCTCCTCGTCTTGAAAGATTTTCGACCCAGCAGGGCGTAGAAAAGCAAGTAGGCCTCCGTTGGTTATTCTGCAAAAAACAAAATAGCTGGGGTAGCCATTTTCAGAAAGAAAAAAAACTGGGCTTGTCATGTGGTAAACATATGAAATAAAAGCCTGGGCTAGGCGGGCCACAGATCCCGCACAACCCAGTTGATGCCCTGCTCCGTCACGAAAAAAATACTGCGCGAGTTGCTGGGTACCGGGCGTCAGCCGCTCCTTGTGCAGTTATCTCGCTTATTGACTACGTTGACAGTGGCGTGCGACCCAGATGTCCAGAAACCATCGGGAGGAACCATTATTTTCTTGTAATAAAGGAGGCACTTGCTTACCTACTGCCATGATCCTGGTGGGTCCCTACTGTCATCCTCACCATGTACAGCCATCTCCTTATTTCTCTCGGTTGTTGACCATGTTGACAACACCGGAGGGCGCCGCCGCGGCGAGCGAACCAAGGCAGAGGACGATGGTGAGGCCTTGGACGGGAACGAACAAGATCCGGGGAAGATGCGTAGAGTTTTAGGGTGCGATGTGGCCGCGATGTGTGCGCGGCAGCACAACCAGCCGTGGGAGGCGGGAGCAGGCGGTCCCGCCGGCGCTTGTTTGGCTTTGGCAGCTGGAGGAAGAAGTGACTGAAGAAACATGATAGATGTTGAATGTCTATCCAACGGTCAAGGTTGGCACAATCGTTTGTTGACTAAGCCGACACCACATATCATACTTTTTTATAGGAAGAAAAGAAAAACTGGGCTCATTCGCCAGATAACATTCCTGAAACTGCCATCGTTTGATCTTGCGTCGCAACTAAAACTACCAAGAAAATGCGTTCGTTTGCCGTCCTCCTCCCAGGGAACGTTCGCCACATAAGTGGCTAGCACCCTTGGTTTTCAACCGAGAGGTCTTGGGTTCGAGTCCCAGGAACCCTCAATTTTCTCTTTCTTCCTTCCTCGCAAAAAAGAAAAGAAAATCAAAGACTTGAGAAGGCGTACAGAACAAGCTAGTGTACCAGTAAAGAGACATTGCTGAGTTTTAGAAAAAAGAGAGACGTGCTCCTGTAGCTGGTTCGAATCCAAACCTAGACTATGACTATATATAGTGCTATGCTACTCTGCAAGTAATGAAACTGACATATCCAACGTTCGCTTCTCCTCTTCTCTAGTTACTCTGCCTAGCATCAAAAGCTCTGGCCGCAACAACCATGTCCGCTGGCAGCTCGTCCACCTGCTCTTCAGCAGTCAACAACCAGATATGCGCCAAGTCCCCACTAGTACCATCACCTGTGGGTCTCATCACACCCCCGCCGACACACTCACCGCAGCCGGTTGCTCATCGCAACCCGCTGCCATTGGTGTGGTGCCACTACTACAAACCACGCAAAGTCATCCGTCGCATCTCAACTACAATCCTGAACCCTGGCCGAGTGTTCTACAAATGCCTGAATCATGGGGTAATAATATGTTTAAGTGTTGTTCGCCTGCTTTCAGTTGCTGATTTTTTAATAGTTTGGTTGATGATCTTCCAATTTGATTCATGCAGAAAAGCGAAGATTCGTGTGATTTGTATTTCTGGGAAGTTGCTGATGTGGGGGAATGGAACTACGCTGATTATTTGGTTAGCTGAGGAATCCCAATACCAGCAGGTTGGGGTGTTGGGCAAGTAACTGAAGGAACGACAGAAGAGGAAGATGCAGAGCAGAAGGTTAAAGATGAAGTTCCTCTGATCATGGCCAAGCAACAGCTGCTGAATGTCCTTGACAACAATGAGGAGATGAAAGAGCTTGTGAAGATAATGGGCAAAATCGTTGTGCTCTGTAGGATGATTGTCTCTTTATTTGTAGTGTATGTAGCACTCGTGATGTATTCAGTGGCTATGACATGAGCACTTTGCTGAAACTAGTAATGAATGAAACCTGTTTAGCAGGCCGGGCGTAGTGCTGTGAACATCTAATGATTTCTATTAATGGAAATCGGGGGGGGGGGGGGGGGGGGGGGGGGGGGGGGGGGGGGGTATCCCCTTTTGCTCATAAATAAATAAATAGCACATGCCCTTTTGCTAATAAATAAATTAGCAGAGGCCCTGTCGGGTCAGCTTTGTTCCCATTCGAAGACGTAGAGCAAATTGCAGTCCAACAGCAAGCTATGCCATCAAATACAAGTTTCACAGCCAAATATGAGTACAACTAAACAACAATGTCATCATGTTTTAGTCGTCATACAATCACCAAACACAAATCAACATACATAATAAGTGATGTTCTCACAGCAAAATACTAAACAACAACTTCATCAGGTTTCAGTTGTCATAGTGAACACAATTTCACATAGTAGATAAAAAGTCGTCTTCTCACAGGCAAATACGACAAAAGCAATCTAATCATCATCCGCAGCAGCAGCGTCAACTTCTTCACCATGTGCATCAGTCTGAATCGTAACTCCCCCCAGTGTCATCTTATTCTTCATCCTCAATGTCCTCAAACGTTGGCGTCTTATTGATCAACTCTCGTATGTCCACAGCCCGACAGGGAATCTTTTCGCCAGTGTTATTGACGTGATGGTCCTGAAAGATACTACGAACATCTGTGGAATCTTCTGCATTAGGAGCAGTGTAAGCATCATCTTGTTGTGCAACTTCATTAAATGAATTCCTCCGCTCAAACCTTTGCAATACTCTCCAGTCATCGCTACATGCATATGTGTCTTCCAAGAAAAATATCTGTGTTTCTTGATTTGCCAAAATAAAAGGCTCATCGGTGTGGTACGCCGCCTTGACATTGATGGATTTGAAATAATCATCAGCTTTGGGTTTTGCGATCCTAGAAAACATGTTGTACCAACGACAACAGAACAGAACCACACATCTATGAACCTCAAAACTGGAGATATACTACAACTGAACAATGTCTGTTATGTTAGCATACATTTCAGTTGTCTCATTGCCGTACGTATCCTTGCTCATGATGGCACTGTTTTGTGTCTTCCTGCCTTAGTCGCGTGCAAGGGTGTTCTAGCGCACAACTCCAACAACGCAAGATTCATAATGTATTACCCGAGTATCAGGACCCATTGCTAGTGCATAAAGGGCATCATTAACTGTGTGCCCATCCTCCCGCATCTTATTAACCTATTGTCGATGTACTAAAGTTTGGATCCTTCAGTACCCCATACTTGTGCACGGATGGTTGTAGCCATGCCAGCGGCAAGGCCTGCCAGGGGATAGCTGGAAGCAAGTGCAAGATTATCAAGAAGGCGTTCAAACCAGTGACTAGAAGACAAAAGCCCAAAGGCCGGATCCCCGGCAAGATACTTGCCGGGATGGCTTGCGAAGACCCGGCAAGGCTCGCACCCAGCAAGATCCCACCACCCTTCCACCGCTCCAGTGCAGCGACTAGCCTGTCATTTGGGTTTTGTCCTCCTGGATGCGTGTCATGGCACTAGTGGTGGACAAGCTTAAGCGGTGCTAATGGGATGGGCCCTTTTTTCGTCCCCAAGAAAGTAAGGGACACCTAAACGGAGCATTTAATGCGTTTGTCCTAAATCGTCAGTGATAAGAATGTAAATACTGTAGCAACTTTACACCTCTTGTATGTGCTGTACGCCACTGTTGGTGACCCCTTGGACGTATAAAAGGAGGCCCAAGGCGTAGTTACAGGGGGGAGGACACTCTAGCCCATTCTGCATGCGTAGCTGCTGCTCGAACATACTGTTCATCGCAAGCGCTCCTGGAGCTTGGGCATAATCACCCACAATAAACTAAAGCAGGAGTAGGGTATTATGCTTCTCAGCGGCCCGAACCTGGGTAAAAATACCCTCGCGTTGATCGTTGGATCTGCTCTTTGTGTACACCTCTCTCCCTGCCGAACCATAAAAGGGATCCACGCGATCCCATAGGTGTCGTACGCTGACATCTTTGGCACGCCAGGTAGGGGGAGTAGGTTGCGCGAACCTGATCTAGCGATCAGCGCGTCAGTCTCTTGATCATTTTCGTCGCCATGGCTCCAAAGAAGAAGGATTTGGCGGCGGTTGGTCCATTTGCGTCCGGTTTGCCCGTGCCTTCACGGACGGGCGACGGCGTGGACGCAGGTGGAGGAGGTGGAGGTCTTGAGCTTCCACGATGTTCTGGCGATCAAAGCCAGGCGAGCGGCGTTGTTCGTAGTGGCGACAACAACCCACACGCCACTAGATCTAAGGACGGAGCCGTGCCGCCTACTGGTGGTGCAGCGAACTCCAAGGATGAGATGGCGCCTTCCAAGGCACCCACGTCGGCGCATGCTCGGCGGCCTTCTCAGGCCGTGTGCGATGAACAGCGCCGTGACGTCGGTGGTTCTAGGCGTTCCCAAGGAAAGACCCCTGCGCATCATTCCTGAGACGCGCAGGACCAGCATGCACGTCAAGATGCCGGTGGAAGTGCGGCACGGTCGCTGGACCATGATGGAGCTCCTTCTAACACGGTTAGGAGTCAGAGCACCTGACGTTCCTCGAACCTTTCGCCGCTACCTACACCAGCAGAAGCGTTGGCGCGAGCACAGCTGCTCCTGGATTTCCCTCCTGCTCCGGAGAAGCTCGAAGAATGGAGAGCTGCTATTCAGACCCTCATCGGCTTTGCCAACAAAGATGGGCCGCAGCAGGCGGAGACTTCGTGGCGGCGGTCCATCGACCCGACGCGTGCCGGTGGCGAAAGGACTGGAGGTGGAACGACTACGATGCATTCTCCTCCACGACAGCAACAGCGGTCGCTAACTCGGCGGACCGATGTCTGTGATGTCGATTCCACGGCGTTGTCTGATCTGCGAACGCGCCACGATCAATGTCAAGTTCTTCGGGAGCGAAGCAAAGAAGACGCTCAAACTAACATCGAGAGGCGACGGGAAGCGTGCTATCAATCTGATAGACACGCGGGGCCCGCTGTAGACAAGCCTGCACCGGGGTATTCCTGCGACTTACCTTATGAGGTCGGTTGTCCAGTGTTTACCCGCGAGCTGCGGTGAGTCCAGTGGCCCAATTCCCAAACATTCAAACCGGAGGTCCCGGAGAAATATGACGGCAAGACTCACCCGTCGGAGTTCCTGAGCATCTACACCATTGCGGTGCAGGCTGCCGGGGCTCGAGACGACAAGATACTCGCCAACTACTTCCCTTTGGTGCTCAAGCCCAACGTTAGGTCGTGGTTGATGCATCTGCCAGAGAATTCCATTTCCTCCTGGGCAGACTTGTGTCATCAGTTTGTTGGCGCCTTTATTGGAGGCCACCAAGCTCCTGGCCAGGAAAGCAATTTACATCTCATCCCTCAGAAAGAAGGCGAGCCTTTGTGCAAGTACATACAGAGATTCAGCCGTATACAGCACAATATCCCAGATGTTCATCCTGCCACTGTTATTAGCGCGTTCCATCAGAACGTGCGCAATCGCAAGATACAGGAAGAGCTGGCGATGAACAAGGTCAGGGATATTGCTGAGCTCTATGCTCTGGCTGACAAATGTGCTCAGGCTGAAGAGGGAAGGAGGTTCCCCGGCGAGGATGCTGGCGCAGGAATCAACTCTGAAGGTGAAGATGCCACCGCCCCGACAAGGAAAGGTCGACGGTGTAACAAGAAGCGCAAGGGCAAGGCTGTGCTTGCCGTCGAGGAATCCGGCAACCCCGGCACCGCCAAGAAGATCAGGGTTGATGGCCCCGGCAAGGAGGTTGCCGGGTGTGCCTCTTGCCAGGCCTTGGCGGCTGCCGACAAGCCGGAGGGCTCCGACAAGCAATACTGGAAGATCCATCGCACTAAGGGCCATGATCTCCAAAACTGCCGACAAGTTGAGCAGCTTGTCGAGAGGCAGAAAGCTGAGTATGAAAGGCGAGACAAGGAGAGAGCCCAGGATGGTGCTGAGGGGTCTGGCAAGAAGCGCGGTAGCCGAGGAGGTCACCGCGGCAAGGCCAAGCAACAAAAGGAGAGGCCCGCTCGAGGCCACGACAAGGAAGAGGGGGGTGACGATGACAACGAAGAGGACGATGAGTCCAGCGAGCACGAGTTCCAAAAGGCTACAGAAGCTATGTGCGTTGACGGAGGCACCTTGTTGCATTCTTCTCACCGCCAACTTAAACCGTGGGTGCGCGAGATTAATGCGACAGAGTCGTTAGTCGATGCCCGGAAGCCTCTGAAATGGTCCAACACGCCTATCATTTTTGACGCTGAGGATCACCCTGATCGCACAACCACGGTCAGGTGTTTGCCATTGTTGGTTTCACCAACGATTCGCAACCTCAAGGTGACAAAAATGTTAGTTGACGGTGGGGCCGGTTTGAACCTGATCTCGCCTAGTGTGATCAAGAGGTTGCAAATTCCTGATGAAGATCTCAAGGAAACGGGCACGTTTCAAGGGATCAATCCAGGATGGAGCCAGACGAAGGGTAAGATCACATTGCTGGTGACATTTGGCAGTGAGCTGAGCTACAGAACAGAAAAGATCATTTTCGACGTCAACACTGTCAACTCCGACAAGAAGGATGCGCTTATCTGCGCTGACCAACTCTACCGGGAGGCTGTTGCAGCATCTACCGCCAAGGAATTTGCTCCTGCCGCTGAAGCTCCTGGGGGGAAGAAGATGAAGACTGGTAAGACCTCTAGCACACACTCTGGCAAGCGCACCTCCTCGGAGTGCTGCGCTCCCGTCGAGGATGTGCCGGAGAGCTCCACCGGCAAGAGCAAGAAATCCAAGGCAGCTCCACCAGAAACAAAGAAGGTGCCCATCAAGGAGGATGGTACGGGAGGAACTTTCACCGTAAGTTCCACCCTCGATGACAAATAGGAAAGCGCGCTTGTTGCTTTCCTGCGGGCGAATATCGATGTGTTTGCATGTCAACCATCTCATATCCCCAGTGTTCCCAGGGAAGTAATTGAGCACCATCTTGCTGTCTGTCCTCATGCACGGCCCATCAAGCAGAAAGTTAGGAAGCAGTCTTTGGAACAGCAAGAATTTATTGCCGAAGAAATCAGGAAGTTGGAAGCGGCAGGTTTGGTCAGAGGAGTGCTCCATCCGACGTGGTTGGCCAATCCAGTTGTAGTGCGCAAGGCGAATGGAGAATGGAGGCTATGTATCGACTATACAGATATCAATAAAGCCTGTCCAAAAGATTCTTTCCCCTTGCCACGCATCGACCAGATTGTGGACTCCACTGCCGGCTGCGATTTGTTGTCATTTCTCGATGCCTATTCAGGGTACCATCAGATTTTCATGGCAAAGGAAGACGAAGAGAAAACCGCATTTATCACCCCGTGTGGTACGTATTGTTTCTTACGTATGCCTTTCGGGTTGAAAAGTGCCAGTTCAACGTTTGCAAGAGCGGTCCAGATCGGTTTTGAGCCTCAACTACATAGAAATATGGAAGCCTATATGGATGACATAGTGGTTAAAACCAAGGACAAAGCAACGCTCATACAAGATTTAGAAGAGACATTTGCAAATCTACGCAAGATCAATCTGAAGCTCAATCCCGAGAAGTGTGTGTTTGGCGTTCCATCTGGCAAGCTTCTCGGGTTCTTTGTATCTTAGCGTGGGATCGAAGTAAATCCCGACAAGATCAAGACAATTGAGCAGATTGAAGCACCAAGACGCGTCAAAGATGTGCGTTGAGTTGCCGGCTACATCGCTGCTTTGAGCAGGTTCATCTCCAAATCTGCTGAGCGCGCCCTGCCCTTTTTCAAAATCTTGAAGAAGGCAGGTCCAATGAAATGGACCCCGGAAGTGGAAGCAGCGCTGCAAGATTTGAAGAGGTACCTCTCTTCTCTGCCGATACTAGTCGCGCCTAAACCACAAGAGCCGTTGCTGCTATATTTAGCAGCGACAAATCAAGTGGTTAGTGCTGCGTTAGTAGCACACAGAGAAGTCAACGAGGAAGCAGCGGTGACGGCAAGACCATCAAATGACAAGCTGGGATCTTCCCCAGCAGGGTCTGGTGCCAACAAGGCAGAATCTGCAAGGTCAAATGAAGCAACACAGAGGAAGAAGATGGTGCAGCGCCCAGTTTATTTTGTCAGCTCCCTTTTGCAGGGGGCTAGGTCAAGATACTCTGGCATGCAGAAGTTGCTCTTCGGCCTCCTTATGGCCTCGAGGAAGCTGCGCCATTATTTCCAAGCACATGAGATCACCATCGTCACTCAATTCCCGTTGCAGTGGATTTTACGAAATCCAGATGCGACCGGCAGGATTGTGGAGTGGGCGTTGGAACTGTCAAGCTTTGATCTCAAGTTTGAAAGCACTTCAACAATTCAGATCAGAGCCTTGGCGGACTTCATTGCAGAATGGACCACAACGCCAGACGAAGAAAGTCAAGAGACAACTCTTCCCGACAAGGAAACAGATCAAGAATGGATTATGTATTTTACGGGGCTGTCTCACTGCAAGGCGCCGGTGCTGGCGTGCTGCTTGTCGCACCCACCGGAGAGCACCTCAAATATGTAATTCAGATGCACTTTCCTCGGGAGAGATCAACAAACAACACTGCAGAATATGAAGGGCTGCTTGCCGGTCTCAGGATCGCGGCGAACCTTGGAATTAAGAAGCTCATCGTCAGAGGTGAGTCATAGCTTGTCGTCAAGCAAGTGAACAAAGACTATCAGAGCCCGTTGATGGAAGCATATGTAGATGAAGTGAGGAAATTGGAGGAGCACTTTGACGGTCTATAGACAGAGCATGTTCCTCGAGCAGAGAACAACATTGCTGACGACCTGTCAAAGCATGCTGCCCTCAAGTTACCTATGGAACCAGGTACTTTTGTGCTCCGATTGACTCAGCCATCCGTAACACCATCAGCGAGGCAAGATAAATGAAGGAGGTTGAATTCCGGCCAGTACTTTCCCGCAGAGCTCCCAGAAGCCGCCGGAAAGGAAGTTGCCGGGAACAACGTCAAGCATGTCGGGGAGCAACAGGCTCCGGCAAGGCCCCAAGCCCTTGCCGTAGTGACAAATGATCCCGCGATAGAAGACATGCCTTTAGTCCTTGTTGTCGAGCCTCAGGCTCCAGCATGGGCACAACACATCATCCAGTTCCTCCAAACAGGGGAGCTCCCCGAAGAACAGGAAGAAGCAGAGAAAGTAGCCCGTCGGTCTAGTATGTACCAATTCGTGGACAATGTCCTGTAGAGAAAGAGACCGAACGGCGTGAAATTGAAGTGCATTCCTCGGGAAGATGGACTGGAGCTGTTGGCAGAGATACATGGAGGCATATGTGGCTCCCACATAGGCTCAAGGGATCTTGTCGGTAAGGCATTCCGGCAAGGTTTCTTTTGGCCCACTGCCCTCCAGGATGCAACTGCACTAGTAACCAAGTGTGAAGCGTGCCAGTTCCATTCAAAGAAATTGCATCAGCCAGCTCAGGCTCTTCAGACAATCCCTCTTTCCTGGCCATTTTCGGTCTGGGGGCTCGACATATTGGGCCCTTTTCCCCGTGCTACCGGGGGCTTTGAGTACTTGTACGTTGCAATCGACAAGTTCACAAAGTGGCCGAAAGTGGAAGCAGTGAGAAAGGTGACAGCACAATGAGCCGTCAAGTTCTTTAAAGGACTAGTTTGCCGTTTTGGTGTGCCAAACAGGATCATCACCGACAACGGCACACAGTTCATGAGCCACACCTTCATGCAATACGTCCAAGACCTTGGCTGCAAAATCTGTTTTGCTTCTGTTGCTCATCCGAGAAGCAACGGCCAAGCGGAAAGGGCAAATGCTGAAGTGTTGCGAGGTCTCAAGACAAGGACTTTCGACAAGCTGAAAAAGTGCGGAAGACGCTGGATTGATGAGCTGCCGATGGTTCTTTGGTCAATCAGAACGACACCAAATCGAGCCACTGGCTAGACACCCTTCTCCCTAGTGTACGCGGCTGAAGCAGTTCTCCCCACGGAACTCATATACGGGTCACCTCGAATGCTCGCTTATGATGAGCTTGAGCAAGAGCAGCTGCGGTAGGATGACGCTACGCTCCTTGAGGAAGATCATCTTCAGGCTGCTTTGCGAGCTGCATGCTACCAGCAAGCCTTGCGCCGCTACCATAGCCGCAAGGTTCATGCCCGAAGTCTTGAGGAAGGCGACCTTATTCTTCGGTGCGTTCAGTCGGCCAAGAATTCCAACAAGTTGACGCCAAAGTGGGAAGGCCCTTATCGGGTAGTACGAGTCACCAGGCTTGGCGCTGTCCGCCTGGAGACCGAGGATGGCATTCCAGTGAGCAATTCCTGGAATATCAAGCATCTTCGTAAGTTCTACCCATAAGGCGCGGTTGCCGGGTCCCCCGGCAACCACCTTTTGTACGAGTTTTGCCGGCAAGGCATGTGATCCTTTGTACAAAGCCAGGCACCGACCCTGTGCACAGTTGAATAAGCTTAAGTGTTTTACAATTCCTGTCGATTTTCATGTTAATCTGTATGCATGCTTGTCTGAGATATTGTATTATCTTGCTTCCGGTAAGTGTTAACGAACCGCCAAGGTTCCATATCTTTGTTTTCTCTTCTTTCTTTTTCTCAAAAGATAGAAGGTTCCCTCACGTGCAAGTTTGCCGGGGGGAGTGATGGTAAGGATACTGACATGCGACGTTCAAAGTTGACATCTTGCAGAAAGGAGCACAACAACAAAAAGCTAAGTTGCAGAACTTTGAGTAAATTTTTTTACTTTGAGGTTATTTTTCTTGAACGATTTCGGTCTTTGTATGGAAAACCTGCACGCGAAGGAACCTTGTTGTGATCGGTTGCGCCCTTACTCTGTTTTGAGTCCGCTCAACAGCTTAGGTGGCTGCACTGAAAACGTCAAGGTATCTTGCCGATAGCGACACCTCCAGCAGGCTGCTAAGGATCCATTCCTCAAAGAGCTCGTGGCAAGGGTGCGCACGCCGGCAAGTTTTCCAATAAGCGTAGGGCATGCACCATACAGAAAGAAATCCGACAAGAGAAATAGCGTGCATTCATCCAAAACATAGCAAGTTATATTACATTGATGGTTGCCGCGATTCTAACTTAAGATGAAATTGTCTTTGGCATGGAATGGTGGCGGCAAAGATGAAGTGAAGTGGCTAGTCCCTACGCTGGCCTTCGACCCTCTTGACTTGGCTCACCTTGTCGATGATGGGCTCGACGAGCTCTTTGAGTGCCTCGAGGTCGACATTCTCTGGCAAGCTGTCGAGAACGTTTTTGAGGTTGATGCTAGGGTTCTTGTGCACCACTTTGACGAGCACCTTGAGGAGGACGGCCCGGCAGAGTTTGCGGGATTCGTTGGCCAGATGGGTTGCTCGTTCAAAATGGAGCCGCTTCAGGGCATCAACGACGCTCTCGAAGAACATGGTCAGCTTGGCGCTCGAAGACACCCTGTCGTCGGAAGAGTAGTTGAAGTTCTGCAGGCCCATGGTGGACAGTTCTGCTGCAAGCCTTTCCGCGACGTCAACAAGGCGCTCGGTCCAGATCTTCACACCTTTCTCAAAGTCATTATAAGAGGCGGCGGCGCTCTTGAGTAGGTCCTTCTCATTCCAGAGGTCTTTAATCAAAGCCTTCTCTCGAGCCTTGCCATCCTCCAGGGACTTCTCCAGCGTGGTCAGCTTCAGTTTCAGATTAGCGATGGATTCATTGGCTGAGGTGAGCTTTTTGATCTTGTCGGACATGGAGGTTTGCATCTCCGCCAAGCTGTAGAGAGTCTTCTCTCTGTCGGCTTCGAGTGTCGAGAGCTCCTTGCCATGATCCTTGAG
This sequence comes from Thinopyrum elongatum, assembly GCA_011799875.1. NCBI lineage: Eukaryota > Viridiplantae > Streptophyta > Magnoliopsida > Poales > Poaceae > Thinopyrum > Thinopyrum elongatum. Next base: position 381,472,029 of record CM022298.1, read on the forward strand.
ATCCGCCTCTAGCCTCTTTACTTTATTGCCCAGCTCGTTCTTGGCGGCCTCTGCAGCTTCGGCGGCATCGATGGCCTCCTTCAACTTGCCGGCGTGATCTATGGCCAGAGCTTCGAGCGTCTCCTTGTGTTTCTGCTCCAGCTCATGGGTTCGCTGCGTGATGAGCTTTTTGATCTCCTCATCCTTGCTGCGGAGCTTGGCGGCAAGTGCCTCCTCACGAGCGGTAAGGTCTTCTTCATGAGCATCAAGCCCGACGCGGCGTTCCGTCAAGCGAGCTTCCTCTGTAACGGCCCGTTGCGTGGCCTCTTCCTGTGCCTTCTCGGCGTCGGACTACTTTAAGAGGAACTCGCTCCAACTTTGACTCAGTTGTTCCCGGCCAGTCATCAGCTCCTGGAAAGCCTCAGTGTACCAGTCCTGCGTTTGCTCGACGCGCTTCTGGAATTCTGCCTCCGCTACTTCAACAACTGCCGCCCTGGAATCCAACTTTTCCTTTCGGGTGCGGTGAAGCGCCTGGAGCTTCTGGAAGTTGCTGCTCATGGCTTGGAGGAGCTGTTCTTCCTTGGACCCGCTGCTGCTGGTGCATGGCTCGTCAACAATCTTGAGTCCAGCAGCGGCGATGATGTATTCATCAAGAATGTCCTCTTCGGTTGGCACCCCAGTGCTTGTCGTCCCTGGTATGCTGACGAACAGGTTGTCGCCCACCTTAAGGTATCTGCTTGACGGAGGGGCTTCGTATGTTGATGGTTGGTCTTCGACAACTGCCTCCCCAGCAACTGGGGGCTCCTTGATCGGTGCAGCGCTAGGTGCTCCTGTGGCAGGAATGCCATCAGTATGGTCACCGGCCTCCTTGCCGGCCCTCTCGGCAGACCCCTTGGCGGTTTCCTCCTGTGCATCCTTGGCGGCCTCGTCAGTAGCGACTTTGTCGGCCTCGGTGGTAGCATCCTTGGTGGTCTCCTCGATGACGATATCAACATCCATTTGTTCCATCAAGGGAAGATCTGAAGACCGGGGAAGGAAGCAAGATGAGACCAAGGTTGAAGTTCAAGAAGACAAAAATAAAGAAAGAATGACAAGTACTCAGAGGCAAGTGGTTTACCTGTGTCGAGCTGTTGAGAGGTGGTTTCTCCTTTCCCAGCAACATTGGTTGCCGATGTAGGACTGCCAGTGCCCGTGCTTGCCGGCTCCTCTTCAATACGAATGGGCTCGCCAGTGGAAGCCCTTGCCGAAGATTCATCTCTGGGCGGCGTGGTTGATGAAGGCGGCGCGTCAGGGACGACCTCCGATGGCTCTTCTTGTTGCCGTTCTTCTCCTGCAGGCCCGGTGATGTCAGTAGCAAAGATAAACACCTCAACGCCCGCCAGCAGAAAATGAGTAGTGGACTCACGCTGGGGGCTGGGTTGGGGGCTGCGTTGAGGACTGAGCTCCGGGCTGACGACGATGAGCTCTGGTGCACCTACGGTGCTTGCCGGAGGCTCGTCACCCGTTGAAGTCTTTGCCCTCTTCGCCATCCTTTGCGCTAATGTTTCCGTATCCCTGTGGAGACAGGCCAAAGCAAGACAAGTGAATTAAGCAAATCAGGAACTCAGAAGTTAAAAGATCCGACAGGACCCTTACTCTTCTCTTTCCGGGCTAAAAGCGGAGAGGTCAAAGTCGACCTCCACTTCAGTGTCCGTGTGAGGGGGCGGAGAAGGGGTCCTGGGTCGCTTGGCTGTGACACAAGCGGCGAGTCGATGTGACCCTGTTGGTCCGGCTGTTGGCGCTGTCATATGAGACGCCCCCGCCGCTCCAATTGTTGTCGCAGTCGTGCGTCTCGTACGTCGCTCGGGTTGCTGTTGAGCTTCTTGCCGCTGCACAGCCTTGCCGGCCACCTTCTTGCCGGGAACCTCACCACTCGAGGAAGGTTGACATGCTGGAACACCAGAGGCAGCCTTCCGCAGCACGCGCTTCTTCTTCTCTGGAGCTGGGGGCTCCTCGTGCAGCTGCTCCTCGGTTGTGTCTTCGACAGAAGGGCTCCCGGCAGCTGTGCCGCTCTGCTCCCCGGCAGTCTCACCCTGCCCTGCAAGATTTTCCTTTGACATTACTTCTTCTTTGTTGGCTTCCTCTTCCATGAAGCCAGCGCTGCCGGCCTCCGCGGCAAGATTCGCCTCTTCCGCCCTGCTGGCGATATACACCACTTATTCGTCAGTAGTAGGGCGGATGAGGTTTGTCTCTTCCCGGATGGCTCTTTCCGACAAACTATCAAAGAACCCCTGTGCTTGCTCTGCGGATGGCTCGACCCAAGTTCCGTCGAGGCCGTGAGCATTACATATCGGCATCATGGCGATGATTGAGGTCAGAGCAGAGTTGTTGCACAGAGGAATTATGCTCGCTGGCAACTTATATTTCCCGCCGGGCCTGAACAGTTTGTGGCAGAGAGCTGTGTGCTGTCTGATTGTCAAGTTTGTCAGATTTTGGGTTCCGCAAACCCTTGAGAGGTTCAAACTCTGGGGTGCGTGCGAAGAACTCGTCCTCCCCAGTCTGCCTACTCACTAATCTCACAGCCTAGCTCGACGAACTGTAAGGAAAAGAGACACAGCAGTTTACCCAGGTTCGGGCCACCTTGCGGTGTAAAACCCTACTCCTGCTTTGTGGTGGATTGGCCTCGAGGGGCTGAGGATGAACTGGTACAGTGGCGAACAGCCTCAGGAGGAGAGGTGTTCTTGAGCTCGAGTGAGCTGGTGAGTGTGTGGGTGATCTGGATGATCCGTCGATTCCATCCCCCTTCTACGGTGGTGTCTAAGTCCTATTTATAATGGCCTTGGTCCTCTTCCCAAATGAAAGGCGGGAAGGTATCCCACAATGGCCAAACTCGAAGGAGGACAACTAGTACATGCTATCCTGACAAAAGTAGTCTTCGCCTGCAAAAGCCTCTGGTCGTGACGCCGTGGTGGGCTCGCTGATGACCTCCGTCCTGCCGTCCTGGTGGTCTTGGTCTTGTTGCACAGGAATGGAAACCTTTGGCTGATTCCTCGGGACTCCGCGCCTGCGCTTGCCTCTTTAGCACCGAAGAGGAAACTGGTACACTGCACCCGCTGGCGCCCGCCTGGCCTTGGTCATCATGGCTCATGTCATCCGGACCTCATGAGGTGAGGCTTGCATAGAGATCTCTGCTCCTCGGGAGCCAACCTGTGGAGGCCGCTCCTCGTGGAGGTCTTGGTGTCGTCCGCCTCGCGAGGGTCTTGAGTTGTTGTCACTGAAGCTGGGTCGTACTAGGCCATCGATGGAGCCACGCTGTGGGCCGCAGGCAGGCAAGTCTGGGTACCCCCGTTCCCAGAACGCCGACAGTAGCCCCCGGGCCCAAGGCGCGCTCGCAGTTGGCTTCGAGGCGAAGCCAAGGGGCAAGTGCGGAATGCCGCGGGCCCTAACCACCTGCGGCCTTGGTCGATGCATGGCGATTGATGGGACATGGGCGTCTCCGCTTCCCCACGCTGCCTTGGCAACCATCCCTGGCTGACAAAAAGGCTGGCGCTTGCCCCTGAGCCTTCATTGCCTTCCTTCCGTCTTGCTCCAAATCTCCTTCTCCTTCTGCTTAGCGCGCCTCCAGATCTGCTGAATCCTTTCCTCGGGCTCGCCACCGATGGCCACCGACAAGGTGAAGTCATCGGCCTCCGCCGCGCGCTCGGCTCTCTGGTTTGAGCCAGCCTTGAGCGCGTCCTCCATCGCCGAGGAGAAGCACCTTGCCGTCGTGCTCCCGCTGACGGCGGGCGCCGATAATGAGGGAGGGGAGACAGCGCCTTTTCTGCCTCCGCGCCTTTTCTGATGATGGTGCTGACGAGTACCCAGTCAGGGAGTCGCCGCGCTCCGCTGGGGTCACCACGAGGTCTAGGGGCACCCCTCCGAAGAAGCTGAAGCTGGGTGTCCCGAAGAAGGACAGGTCGTCGTTGCTTCCCCGAGGTGGTGCATCTGCCCCACCATCGGCCACCGCCGCCGCAGATCTGGCCACCGCGCGCTCATCCGCTTCTGAGAACGCGGCGGGGCTCATGCCCACGAAGCCTATGGGCATCGCGCTCCTGAAGAGGATGAGGGATTACGTCGCCACAGACCAGTAAGCGCACCTTTTGTCTTTGCTTCCTGCTCTTGACATAGTGCTCTGACATTTTCCTCTCCGCGGCCAGGCCAATGTCGGCGGCGAAAAAGAAGAAGGAGGAGGCGAGGGCTCCTGAGGCCAAGCAGCCCATCTCGGCCCCGGAGGTCCTGGGGCAGACGGACGAGGCTGGCTCGCGTCCTCCTGCCGCAGGGTTGCCCTCGTGAGGCACAGGGGCCCAGCCTCAGGAGAAGGATGCCTCCGCGGCTGCGCCGGCTTCAGAGATGCTTGCCTTCAGCATGCCTGCTGACGACCCGAGGGCTCCGGAGCCCCCGGCCATTTTTGCTGCTATTGCTTCGTCGGTCTTGATGCCTTCGCCATCTTCTCATCCAGCCGCCACGCTGGCGGGCCGCGGCTCTTCTACCGCGCCCGGTGCTCTGGAGTAGGCCTTCTCTGCATTAGATCAACTCCGGAACGATCTTCGGGGCCCCGACCAGCGCCGGGCGTCGGGGCGCCTGGAGCTGGTCTCGGGGGTGGCTCCAGGCTGACTCATCCGTGAGGGCGGCCTGGGACCGGGCCGACGCTGCTGAAGAGGAGGGCCGAAAGGTGGCCGGCGTGGCCGCCACCACCGGTGACGTGGCGTTGAAGGACGCGAAGGACAGACACCAAGGAGCGCTGCCGTGCGGCGGAGGCCAAGCTGAAAGCCCTTCGCGACGAGCAGGCCACCCGCGCCCGCCAGCTCGAGGAGCAGAAGGAAAATCTAAAGGAGCGGGAGTCTGCGGTCGCCGGTCATGACGCCGAGCTGAAGCAGGAATCTCAGGAGCAGGCCACGAAGCGCAGCCGCCTGGAGAAGCTGAAGGAGGAGGTGGAGGTGGCCCAAGCGTCCCATGCCCAGCTTGTCTCCGATGAGAAGGCTCGGCTGGAGGCCAGGGAGAAACTCCTTGCCAAGGCTGAGGAGGCGGCCACCACGGGGCGTGCCACCTTTGACTCCCTCGAGCAGAGGTCCCGCAAGGCACTGCAGGATCTCTACGGGAACGGGTACAAGGAGCCGCTGGTGACTCCGGAGGAAGGCCCCACCGGGCTGCTCCCCAAGCTCGTCGTAGCGCTCGAGGGCATCGTCGTCGGAGTGGGCCCCATGGTGGAGGGGGAAGCCCGCGCGCTTTCAGCCTCGGCGACAATGCGCGTCTTCAGCCACCTCCATCTTTGGGACTCCAGCTTCGACTTTGGTGCCTTGCTCGAGCCCGTGGACCCTGAGCTCCAAGATGCTGCTGCCGAGGCCGTGAAGGGTCAAGTGGAGGCCCTGCTGCGGAAGTTCCTCGTCGTCGACCCCGTGCCTATGGCTAACGGCAAGGACGGCGGCGACATCGTCAATGATGGGGCTCCCCAAGCGGGGAACAGTGGCATCCAAGGCTGAAGGAGATGGTGGCGCTTTTCCCCTTGTTTTATTCCTGCAACATGTATCGTGCCTCGTGGAGGCGTAAGAACTTATGCTTTGGAACTTTAAGAGACAGTATGTTTTGTAATAACTTGCTAAGGTTCTATGGTTTCCTTTCCGTTTGCTTTGATGTTCTGCGTCGGCAGGGCCCGGCCCCGCGCATACCTCAGCCGCCGTTGGGTCGTCCGGATCACCAGGACGAGACCAAGGGGTGAGGGGCTACGTGGCCAGTTAGGCTCCTGAGTCGCGATGCTCAGGAGTCCCCCTTGACGTACGAATAGCCCTCGGGAAGGAGAAGCGAGAGTGGGTCTTGGCGTTCGCGCGCCACTGCTATAGGCGGCGCGCGGTCTTGACGTGGCGGTGCTGGGAGTGCACGAGCATCTTCTTGCGGCCGCTGCACCACCTGACAGCTTTCGTCTTCACGCGCCGGCGCCCTGCGCAGCGGGTCGCGCCGCGGGGCCTCGCGCCTTGGCTCGAGGGTGACGTCTTGACGGGGAGGTGGAGGAGGTGCTCCGTGGGCTGCGTCACCCGCAGCAGGCGGCTGGTGAGGCAGCGAGCGAGACGGTGCAGGAGAGTCCCCGGCGGCGCTGACAAGCTCGGCGATGCAGTCCAGCCAGTCTTCGTAGAGGTCGTCGACGGGGCGGTAGCGCAGGAGCTTGCGCGCCATGAGCAATGCAGCCTGCGCGTTTGCCGGCCCGCGACGAGCATGAGACGATGAACCAGCCGGAGTCAGCGACGGGGTGGCGGTGCGTCCATCCCGCCGCACAGAAGGGTGCAACGACGAAGCTTGCTGCTCGTGCCCCGCGGGGCCGGTGGCTGCGTTCGCCACTGGAGACGGGGGATGGCGAGGGCAGCCGTCATCCGCTGGTGCCATCTGAGCGACGCGGGCAGCGAGGGTGGCCCGGCGCTCAGCACGAGCTCGACGAGCGTCAGCCATGGAAGTGGTGGAGCGATGGTGGATCGACCGGCGGAAGAGAGGCTCCGACGCACCCCTACCTGGTGCGCCAAATGTCGGATTTTGGGTTCCGCAAACCCTTGAGAGGTTCGAACTCTGGGGTGCGTGTGAAGAACTCATCCTCCCCAGTCCGCCTACTCGCAAATCTCACAGCCTAGCTCGACGAACTATAAGGAAAAGAGACACAGCAGTTTACCCAGTTTCGGGCCACCTTGCGGTGTAAAACCCTACTCCTGCTTTGTGGTGGATTGGCCTCGAGGGGCTGAGGATGAACTGGTACAGTGGCGAACAGCCTCAGGAGGAAAGGTGTTCTTGAGCTCGAGTGAGCTGGTGACTGTGTGGGTGATCTGGATGATCCGTCAATTCCATCCCCCTTCTACGGTGGTGGCTAAGTCCTATTTATAATGGCCTTGGTCCTCTTCCCAAATGAAAGGTGGGAAGGGATCCCACAACGGCCAAATTCGAAGGAGGACAGCTAGTACATGCTATCCTGACAAAAGTAGTCTTCACCTGCAAAAGCCTCTGGTCGTGAAGCCATGGTGGGCTCGGTGATGACCTCCATCCTGCCGTCCTAGTGTTCTTGGTCTTGTTGCACGGGAATGGAAACCTTTGGCTGATTCCTCGAGACTCCGCGCCTGCGCTTGCCTCTTTAGCACCAAAGAGGAAACTGGTACACTGTGCCCACTGGCGCCCGCCTGGCCTTAGTCGTCATGGCTCACGTCATCCGGACCTCATGAGGTGAGGCTTGCATAGAGATCTCCGCTCCTCGAGAGCCAGCCTGAGGAGGCCGCTCCTCGTGGAGGTCTTGGTGTCGTCCGCCTCGCGAGGCTTGGCCCCTCGCGAGGGTCTTGAGTTGTTGTCACTGAAGCTGGGCCGTACCAGGCCGTCGATGGAGCCACACTGTGGGCCGCAGGCAGGCAAGTCTGGGTACCCCCGTTCCCAGAATGCCGACAAAGTTGTTGTTCAGCCCAGGATGCAGCCTCATGATATCTGCCGCATTCCGAAACTCCCAGGCTGGTCTCCCTTTGTTATGCAGAGGAGCGATGCGGCGGCGAAGGAAATCAGCGCCAATCATTTCTATTGTAAGCTCGGCAGCCCTGAGATGGTGGATCCTGGTAATTGCGATTGTGACCTTCTCGTCTTGAGGATCAAGAGCGCTCCAGTCATTGCCGCGGACCACTTTTGTTTGTCGGGGCAAACAGAAAGGCTGGGGATCTTTCTCCTTAATCCAGCACCATTCGCCCCGCCATTCTTTCCACTTCGTACGATAGAGCCCTTCTGGGTATATCTCTTTATTCCATGCCCTTGAAATCCAGGCGATAGAACCGGAAAGGGTGTCTCCTTTTTCGATACGAGGAATGAAATAGTGGCGAAAAAGGGCTGTGCTGTGGATTACTCCAGCGAAATTTTCACAGAGATGTGCGAAGACTGACATGCATGTCATGGCATTCGGCGTGCAATCCAAGAGACGGAAGCCGTATGTGTACATGATGTCGATGAAGAAATCAGAAAACGGAGGGCAGAGCCCGCAATAAAAGTATGTGACGAAGAAAGGGAATTTATCTGGACCACCCTCGGAGAAAGGTGGGTTTACGCGAGTTACGGGATGAGCCTTCGTCTCCCTCCCCCACATGCACAGATACCGATCCTTCAGGGCACTCATGTTGAGTGTCGGGGCGAAGAAGAAGTGCTCCTTCTGCATCTTCATCAGCTCGCTCTCCTCCTCCTGCGCACCCGAGCTGGCGGCTTTCACCTCTTTGCCCTTGCTTGCTTTGGGTGGCATAGCGACTGAGGAAGCAGGGGCCAAGGGCGATGAGGGAGTGGGGGTGGCGGATGGATGGGAGAGGCTCTACTTTGAGTTCGAGGAAGAAGGCGACAGTGGTTTCCAGATTGGAAAGGATCGGAGGTAAATGAACGGCGCCTCTACAGATTCCTTTTTATGGGCAAGGCGCAGAACTGCCTCCTTTCTAATCAATGTGAATGCGCTTTCGCGAGCGCGCTGCTACAGCGGTTTTTCCACGCACATATCCCGCGTTGTGCATTCAATATGCATCGTGGGGAAGCGCGGTAAACGAGATAATTACGACAGCTAACTCCTGCCACGCGTGCCCGTGCACTGTTTGGGCCTAGCCCAACAACGCCTCGCACCTGTGTATGGCCTAGGCCCGGGGGCTCCTATCGGTGTACTAAAGTTTGGGTCCTTCAGTACCCCATACTTGTGCATGGATGGTTTTAGCCATGCCAGCGGCAAGACCTGCCGGGGGACAGCTGGAAGCAAGTGCAAGATTATCAAGAAGGTGTTCAAACCAGTGACTAGAAGACAGAAGCCCAAAGGCTGGATCCCCGGCAAGATACTTGCCAGGATGGCTTGCGAAGACCCGGCAAGGCTCGCACCCAGCAAGATCCCGCCACCCTGCCACTGCTCCAGCGCAGCGACTAGCCTATCATTTGGGTTTTGTCCTCCTGGATGCATGTCATGGCACTAGTGGCGGACGAGCTTAAGCGGTGCTGATGGGACGGGCCCTTTTTCCGTCCCAAAGAAAGTAAGGGACACCTAAACGGACACCTAAACGGAGCATTTAATGCGTTTATCCTAAATCGTCAGTGATAAGCATGTAAACACTGTAGCAACTTTACACCTCTTGTATGTGCTGTACGCCACTGTTGGTGACCCCTTGGACGTATAAAAGGAGGCCCAAGGCATAGTTACAGGGGGGAGGACACTCTAGCCCATTCTGCATGTGTAGCTGCTGCTCGAACATACTGTTCATCGCAAGCGCTCCTGGAGCTTGGGCTTAATCACCCACAATAAACTAAAGCAGGAGTAGGGTATTACGCTTCTCAGCGGCCCGAACCTGGGTAAAAATCCCCTTGCGTTGATCGTTGGATCTGCTCTTTGTGTACACCTCTCTCCCTGCCAAACCGTAAAAGGGATCCACACGATCCCATAGGTGTCGTACGCCGACACCTATGGTTAGAAAATAGACAAGCTGATCATCTTATGTACTCAATATATTAAAAAAAACGACAGTGCAATTCAAAAGCTTACATGGCTCTTGAACCATTTCGCAAATCCTGCCATAACCATTTGTCAATGTTTCTTGGATTTTGCGCCAGTAACTCCTTTTTGTAGATGTTGCACAACATAGTGATCGCGTCAAACATCTAAATATATAAGAATGTGTTGCAAGTTTAGTAGATTACAATGTATAAGCTGCAGTACTTAGCACTTACTCGATATAAGATAGAACCTCAGGACAATTATTCAACACAAACCAAACCATTTTGTCCAAATCTTTAGGTTTGTCATCTTGTCGACTCTTCCCTATAACTCGAATAGAATAATCAAAAACATTGAGCTCGGGATTGTCTTCACCCACCTTTTTGCTAAGCTGATCAGCTATTTCAATGTATTTTGAGCAGAATGTCAATGCTTCTGTACCAATGTAGGCCTCTGCAATGGAACCCTCAGGTCTAGCTCTGTTCCTAACATAGCCCTTGAAAGTGCCTAGCCGCCTTTCAATAGGGTACATCCAGCCATACTGTACCGGACCAATAAGTAGTGCCTCATCAGGTAGATGAACAACCAAATGCACCATCACATCAAAGAAGGCTGGAGGATATATCTTCTCAAGGTCGCATAGGATAGTTGGTATCTTGTCTCTAAGACGCTCCAAAGCATCTATCCTGATATTTCTACTGCAGAGTTCCCTGAAGAATTGTCCCAACTCTGCAACTGCTCTGTATAAGTCAGGGCGGCCCAATCCTCTAAGGATAACAGGTAAAACCCATTGAAGTAGGACATGGCAGTCATGAGTTTTCAACCCTTATACCTTGTTTTCATCTGTACTGACTCTCCTTTCAGGGTTGGAAGCAAATCCATGTGGGAATCTCACATGTGACAGGACCTTGCAGAATTCTTTTCTTTTTACCTTGTCCAAGACGTGCACAGCTGGTGCCATATCCCGTGATGCACCATCATCATTCACCTGCAAATCGGATCTGATACCCAGGTGTGTCAAATCAATCCTAGATTTTAAGGTATCTTTCATCTTGCCTTCAATATTAAGAAGTGTGCCGATAATGCTGTCACATATATTTTTCTCGATGTGCATCACATCAAGATTATGCCGCAGATCCAAATCTTTCCAATATTCGAAGTCCCACAAAGTGGACCTGCGGGTAAACAATAATCTCTCTTCTGCCCTGCCACGCTTCCTTTTCCCGCTACCATTATCAGGATGGTTTCCTGGTGTAATATGCCTGACCTTCTCTAATTCCTCTTGCAACTCATCGCCGGTGAGCCTCTTTGGCGCATCACGGCTTTCATGCTTTGCATTGAACACATGTCTTCGGTATTTTGTAGGACATGGCTTGTCCTTGGCAAGGAAACAATGGTGTCCAATGTAACAGATTTTGCTAAGTATTGCGCATGATAGCGGATTCTTGTCACAGCAAACACATGCATTGTAACCATGTGTCGTTCACCCTGACATAGTGCCCAAAGCCGGATAATCATGGATGCACCAAATTATAATAGCACGTAGAAAGAAATCAGCTGGTGGGCTGCTATATAGGTCTCGCGTGAGAAGACCCCTCCATAGCTTTTGAAGTTCCTCCACAAGAGGCTCCATGAATAAATCAAAATCCTTTCCAGGACTTCTTGGACCTAGGATGAGCAAGGCCATCATGTAGTTTGATTCTTTGGTGCAGACATTTGGTGGCATGTTGTAAAGGATAACAAGCACTGGCCACATGCTATATGTGGCGCTCTGGTGGCCAAATGGGTTGAATCCATCTGTAGCTAAGCCAAGTCTAATGTTTCTCGGCTCAGCAACAAACTTTTTGTGTTTCTGGTTGAAGCTTATCCAGTCACTACCATGAGATGGATGGCTCATTACATTCTAATCTCTGTACTCCTGGTTCCTAGAATGCTACAGTACATCCTCTCTTGTTTCAGCATCATGAAACAACCTCTGCAATCTTGGTATAATTGGAAAATGTCTCAGAACATTATGAGGAATCCTCTTCACAACATCGCCATCTTTCCATCTTGATGATTTGCATTTTGAGCATTCACTTAAGTTGGCATAATCCTTTCGGAACAGAACACAATTATTCTTACAAACATGGATCATATCATATCCAATTCCATCTGCATGAAGGAAATTCTTCATTTTACTGTAGGTGTGTGGCAGCTCAGACTCATCTGGGTAAGATTTGCGGAAAACTGCCAACATTGCATCAAATGATTTATTGGTCATCCGCTCAGATGTCTTCACCTGAAGAAAGGTGACCATAGCTGAGAATACTGACAGCTTATTTCCTGGGGTGACTGCCACATTGCATTGTTCCAACATGCGGGCCCACCATTTTTCTTATGCAGGTAAAAGTTCATGAAATGCGCGAGCATTTTGTAGCATTGTTTCAATGTTGGTCAAACTCACTGGCTCCGCCACCACCTCCTCCTCCTCTTCCACCTGAGCATCAGGCAGATCAAGATGGTGATCTGCTGCATCCACATAGTCAGTAACATTGACGTTCACAACTTCACCATGATGAACCCACCTAGTATATGTGACCGACATCCCATACAAGTGTAGATGATTTTGCATAGTTGACTGGGGTCTTAAAACTGAATTCATACAACTGCTACATGGGCAGAGTACATCTGATTTCGGACCATCGTACTTAGCTCTGATAAAGTTCATGAAGTTTTCAACCCCCTCGACATATGCAGCAGAGAATCTTTGAGCAGAAGTTATCCAAGTCCTGTCCATCTGTTAGGCATACAAATTAGTTCTTCCACTAGATATTACAGGAAAAACATATATGCTTTTTTATAAAGTCCAGAAAAATACCTAGGTCGTTGTCTAAAGCTATGGAAAGATATTTGGACAAGTAGATCTAAGTAACGAAATATATGTAAAGCTAATTCAGCAAACAGATCGAGTGCTAAATTATGGCAGGCTATTTCAGTAATCAATGAGGCTGAGCAGACAGCCATCAAAGGCCATTTCAGCAATCAATGAGGCTGAGTATAAAACGGTGTCGAGCTATTTCACCTAACAGATTGGCTACTAGACCATGGCAATCTACTTCACAATAAATATATGGCAGGATATTTTAGCAACTAATCGGGTGTGGCATGCCATCTCAGCAAGGCAGATTGGGTGCAGAACAGGGCAAGGAAGCTTCTTAAGCAGAGCATATTGACTATAAACTATTTCGGCAAGCAGTGAGATTAACAGCGTCTATCAGCTAACATTCAGCGCTACTCTGACATGCATGGGGACTTAGTATAGAGTGTGCGTACCATGGGAGAAGCTGATCACCGTGCATCTCCACAAGAATACCGCCAGCGGTGGCGGCGCGGCTGGAGGATGGCAGTCTACGAGAGCGTACTGTGGGAGCGATGGGATCGCCGTGCGTCCCCTCGACGAACCGCGGCGCTGACGTATCAGCACGGCGAGGAGGGCGGCTTTGGCGGAGCGAATGGAGTGGAGGGGGTGATGTCCCTTGAACCATGTCGGTATTTCCGCAAAGAGGAAGGGATGATGCAGCACAGCTACGGTAGGTATTTCCCTCAGTTATGAAACCAAGGCATCAATCTAGTAGGAGAACCAAGCAACACTATGTAAACGGTACCTGCACACAATTAACAAATACTTGCAACCCGACGATTAGGAGGGGTTGTCAATCCCTCTATGGGTAACGGTGCCTGAATTTGTCAAGTTGACGGGATAAAAATTATATCGATTGGATAGATAGATCTCGATAAAACACGAAATAAAATAGATAGCAAAAAAAAGTGCAGCAAGGTATTTTTGGGTTTTTGGTATAATAGATCTGAAAATAAAAGCGAATAAAAATAGATCTCAAAGCAAATATAATAAAGAATAGACCCAGGGGCCGTAGATTTCACTAGTGGCTTCTCTCAACAAAATAGCATACGGTGGGTAAACAAATTACTGTTGGGCAATTGATAGAACATCAAATAATTATGAAAATATCCAGGCAATGATCATTATATAGGCATCACGTCCAAGATTAGTAGACCGACTCCTGCCTGCATCTACTACTATTACTCCACACATCGACCGCTATCCAGCATGCATCTAGTGTATTAAGTTTATGGAGAAATGGAGTAATGCAATAAAAGCGATGACATGATGTAGACGAGATCTATTCATGTAGGAATAGCCCCCATCCTGTTATCGTTAGTAGCAACGATACATGCGTGTCTTGCTGCCCCTTCTGTCACTGGGAAAGAACACCGCACGATCGAACCCATCACAAAGCACCTCTTCCCATGGCAAGAAAAATCGATCTAGTTGGCCTAACTAAACCAAAGATTCGAAGAAGAACTATGAGGCTATAAGTAATCATGCATAAAAGAGATCAAAGAACTCAAATAACTTTCATGGATATAGATCTGATCATAAACTCAAAGTTCTTCAGATCCCAACAAACACACCGCAAAGAGAGTTACATCAAATAGATCTCCAAGAGACCATTGTATTGAGAATCAAAAATAGAGAAGAAGCCATCTAGCTACTGCCTACGAACCCATAGGTCTACAATGAACTACTCACGCATCATCGAAGAGGCACAAATGAGGATGATGAACCCCTCCATGATGGTCTCTAGATTGGATCTCGTGGTTCTGGAACTTGCGGCGGCTGGAATTGTGTTTCGTCGACTCCCCTAGGGTTTCTGGAATATTTGGGTATTTATAGGGCGAAGAGGTGGTTCGGGAGGCCACCGAGGTGGGCACAACCCACCAGGGCGTGCCTGGGCCCCCAGGCGCGCCCAGGTGAGTTGTGCCCCCCTCGGGGCACCCCTCTGGTACTTCTTTGGCCCAAGTTGTTCCTTCTGGTCCATTAAAATTCTCGAAAAAGTTTCGCTGCGTTTGGACTCCGTTTGGTATTGATATTCTACGAAGGAAAAAAAAAGCAAAAACAACAACTGGCACTGGGCACTATGTCAATAGGTTAGTCCCAAAAAGTGATATAAAATGATTGTAAAACATCCAAGAATGATAATATAACAACATGGAACAAGCAGAAATTATAGATACGTTGGAGACGTATCAGCATCCCCAAGCTTAATTCGTACTCGTCCTCAAGTAGGCAAATGATAAAAACAGAATTTTTGCTGTGGAATGCTGCCTAACATGTTCATCACATATTCTTTTCTTTTGTAGCATGGACATATGGACTTTTATATGGTTCAAAGCAATAGTCTAGTTTTGACATGAAGATTTCAATACTCAAGCATATCAGCAAGCAACCATGTCTTTCAAAATATCAACACTAAAGAAAGTTATCCCTAGCCCATCATGCTCAATCATTGATCCATTCATGAAACACACTCACATATTAGCTACACCCAATGCTCAAGTACAATCATAGTGCCCCTTAGTTGGTGCTTTATAAGAGAAGATGGAGACTCAAATAAAAATAAAAATTGCATAAAGTAACTAGATAGGCCCTTCGCAGAGGGAAGTAGGGATTTGTAGAGGTGCCACAACTCAAAGCTTAAATTGAGAGATAATTTTTTTTTGAGAGGCATACTTTTCCCGTCAATGAAAACGACCGAGTAATTCCCTACACTTTCCATGCTAGATATATCATAGGCGGTTCCCAAACAGAAAATAAAGTTTATTCCTTTTTCCACCATTCTTTCACAATCCATGGCTAGCCGTATCCACGGGTGCCTTCCATACCAACACTTTCCAAGGAATTTATTATTTGACAACATAAAGTAAATTTCCTTTTCATTTCGGGACTGGCATCCCTATTACCGCCACACTCTCGTGCAATGACGAGTGAATAAACACTCATCTTGAGAATAACACATCTAGCATGGAAAATATTGGCCACCCCCTGCCGCTTCATGAGCGGTACGAGCACACAAAAAGGAAATTTATTTTGAAAATTAGATATGGCACATACAAATTTGCTTAGAACGGCACGGGAATACCGCATATAGGTAGGTATGGTGGACTCATATGGCAAAACTGGGTTTAAAGATTTTGGATGCACAAGTAGTAATTCTACTTAGTACAAGTAGAGGCTAGCAAAAAGATTAAGAAGCAACCAACCAAGAAACAAAAAAATCACATAAGCGAGCATTAAGCATAACTAACACCAAATAATGCACCACAAGTAGGATGTAATTTCATTGCATAATTATTGACTTTTGTGCTTGCATAGGGAATCACAAACCTTAACACCAATATTCTTACTAAAGCATAATTACTCACCAACACGACTCACATATCACTATCATCATATCTCAAAACTATTACAAAGAATCAAGTTTATTTTGTCCAATGATCTTCATGAAAGTTTTTAATATATCCCTCTTGAATATCTATCACTTTGGGACTAGTTTCATATGTTGCAATTGCTTTTGACAAGCTCAAATAAATTTAAGTGAAGAACATGAGCATAAAATTTTTTGTCTCTCAAAATAATATAAGTGAAGCATGAGAGAATTTCTTCAAAATTACTAACTCTCAAATAAATGTAAGTGAAGCATGAGAGCCGTGCTCAAAAAGATATAAGTGAAGCACTAGAGCAATTCCATAGCTCAAAAAATTTAAGTGAAGCATAAAGAGCAATTCTAACAAATCATAGCATAATTTTGGCTCTCTCAAATAGGTGTTACAAGCAAGGATACTTGTGAAAAACTAAAAAGCAAAACAAGCAAAGACTCATATAATACAAGACGCTCCAAGCAAAACTCATGATATGTGATGAATAAAAATATAGCTCCAAGTAAAATACTGATGGTTGTTAGAAGAAAGTGGGGATGCCTTCCGGGGCATCCCCAAGCTTAGTTGCTTGGTTCTCCTTGAATATTAACTTGGGGTGCCATGGGGCATCCCCAAGATTAGGCTTTTCTTACTCCTTACTCCTTCATCCATCGTGATCTCACCCAAAACTTGAAAACTTCAATCACACAAAACTTAACAAAACCTTCGTGAGACCCGTTAGTATAAGAAAACCAATCTTTACTTTAAGTACTGTAGAAAACCCATTAAAATTTTGTTATTGCATTATATCTACTGTATTATAACTTTGCCATGGCTTATACCCCCCGATACAATCCATAGATTCATCAAAATAAGCACACAATGCAAAGAAAATAGAATCTGTAAAAAATAGAACAGTCTGTAAAGATGCGAATTGTTCTCATACTTTTGTAACTTCAAAATTTATGAACAATTAGGAAAACATAGGCAATTTGTATATAAATCTTGTGTAAAAAATTCAGAAGTTTTTGTTGCTTCTGTGAATTTAAACATTATGTTTCTTGACGCAAAAGTTTCTGCTTTTCAACAGGATCAAATCAACTATCACCAAAGCTATCCCAAAGGCTTTACTTGGCACAAACACTAATTAAAACATAAAAAACACAATCATAACAGAGGAATAATTATGCAAATACTCAAGAATAGAAAGAAAAAGGCAAAAATAAATTTTATTCATTGGGTTGCCTCCCAATAAGCGCTATCGTTTTATGCCCCTAGCTAGGCATAATGCATAGATTCAAGTATTGTCATCTTTAGTTCCAGATCCATAGGATGCCCTCGTGATTGATTCATATGGTGGCTTAATTCTTGTTCTAGGTAAGTGTTCCATACCCTTTCTTAGTGGAAATTGAAATTTAATATTGCCTTCTTTCAAATCAATCACGACATCAATAGTACGTAAAAACGGTCTACCAAGTATAATTGGACAAGACAGATTGCAATCAATATCAAGAACAATAAAATCTATGGGCACATAATTCCTATTTGCAAGAATAAGAACATCATTAATTCTTCCCAAAGGCTTTTTAATAGTAGAATCCGCCAAGTACAAATTAAGAGAACATTCTTCGATATCAGTAAGACCAAGCACATCACATAAAGATTTCGGAATTGTGGAAACACTAGAACCCAAATCACATAAAGCAAAACACTCATAATTTTTAATCTTGACTTTGATGGTAGGTTCCCATTCATCATGTAATTTTCTAGGAATTGAAATCTCTAATTCCAACTTTTCTTCCAACGCTTTCATCATGGCATCAATGATATGTTTAGTAAAACCTTTATTTTGTTCATAAGCATGAGGTGAATTAATCATGGATTGCAACAAAAACATACAATCAATCAAAGAGAAATTATCATAATTAAAGTCTTTGTAATCCAAAAGAGTGGGCACATCACTAGTTAAAGTTTTGACCTCTCCAAACCCACTTTTATCAATTTTTTCATCAAGATTTTCACCCTCCGAATTATTGGGACGCCTTCTAACTAAAGTTGACTCTTCTTTAGTCCCTTTATCATCAATTTTAATTTTACTAAACAAGGAATCAATAGAAGAAACACCAATCATTTTAAGATCTTCGTCGTTTTTATGAAAGCAATCACTAGAAAATGCTCTTTCTAAAAATTCTCGTTTAGCTCTAAGCATAGCGGTTCTTTTCTTACTTTTATCCATAGAAACATATAAGGCTTTAATTGATTCATCAACTTTGGGCACAAAAATTTTCAACTTGAGATTTTCTACATCATGAGAAATTCTATCAATGCTTCTAGACATGTCATCAATCTTATTCAATTTTTCTTCAATCGTAGCATTGGAAACTTTTTGAGCATTGATAAATTCTTTAATATTATTCTCAAGATCAGATGTGTTACTATTATTATTGTAAGAAGGATTACCATAGGAATTGCCATAATTATTAGAGGAATTTCCAGGAAAAGGCCTAGGATTAAAATTACCTCTATAAGCATTGTTATTAAAATTGTTTCGCGAGACAAAATTCACATCTACGGGATCACTATTTTTCTCAATCAAAGTAGACAAAGGAACATCATTACGATCAATAGGAGCACTTTTATTAGCAACCAATTTCATATGAGCATCAACCTTTTCACTTAAAGTACTAATTTCTTCAACCGAATTAACTTTTTTACTAGTAGGTGCTCTTCCGGTGTGCCATTGTGAATAATTTACCATAATATTATCAAGCAATTTAGTAGCTTCACACAAAGTAATTTCCATCAAAGTACCACCCGCGGCGGCATCTAAAAGATTTCTAGAAACAAAGTTCAATCCCGCATAAAATTTTTGTATGATCATCCAAAGATTTAAACCATGAGTAGGACAATTTCTTAGCATCAACTTCATTCTTTCCCAAGATTGTGCAACATGTTCATGCTCAAGTTGCTTAAAATTCATGATTTGAGTTCTAAGGGAAATAATTTTTGCGGGCGGAAAATACTTAGTAATGAAAGCATCTTTGCATTTATCCCAAGAATCGATAATATTGCGAGGCAAAGAAGAAAACCAAATTTTTGCACGATCTCACAAAGAAAACGGAAATAATTTCAAATTAACAATATCATTGTCCACATCTTTTTTCTTTTGCAGATCGTATAATTCCACGAATGTGTTTAGATGGGACGCGGCATCCTCATTAGGAGTACCGGAAAATTGATCTTTCATAACAAGATTCAACAAAGCAGCATTAATATCACAAGATTCCGCTCTAGTGGCTGAAGGAGCAATTGGAGTGCTAATAAAATCATTGTTGTTGGTATTGGAAAAATCACACAACTTGGTGTTTTCTTGAGTCATTGTGACTACGCAAACAAGATTGCACACAAAAACAGATCTGACGAAAAAAACGGCGAACGAAAAAGAGGGGCGAATAAAACGGCAATTTTATCGGTATGGCAAATAATGTAAATTGCAAGGAGAAAAGATTTGTGATTAGGAACCTGATAGATGTTGATGATGTCTCCCCGACAACGGCACCACAAATTCCTTTTGATGTCCCTTGAACTACATCGGTATTTCCCCAAAGAGGAAGGGATGCTGCTGCACAGCTACGGTACGTATTTCCCTCAGTTATGAAACCAAGGTATCAATCCAGTAGGAGAACCAAGCAACACTATGTAAACGGCACCTACACACAATTAACAAATACTTGCAACCCGACGATTAGGAGGGGTTGTCAATCCCTCTACGGGTAATGGTGCCAGAAATTGTCAAGTTGACAGGATAAAAATTGTATAGATTGGATAGATAGATCTCGATAAAACACGAAATAAAATAGATAGCAAAAAAAGTGCAGCAAGTTATTTTTGGGTTTTTGGTATAATAGATATGAAAATAAAAGCGAATAAAATTAGATCTCAAAGCAAATATGATAAAGAATAGACCTCAGGGCCGTAGATTTCACTAGTGGCTTCTCCCAAGAAAATAACATACGGTGGGTAAACAAATTACTGTTGGGCAATTGATAGAACATCAAATAATTATGACGATATCCAGGCAATGATCATTATATAGGCATCACCTTTAAGATTAGTAGACCGACTCCTGCCTGCATCTACTACTATTACTCTACACATCGACCGCTATCTAGCATGCATCTAGTGTATTAAGTTCATGGAGAAACGGAGTAATGCAATAAGAACGATGACATGATGTAGACGAGATCTATTCATGTTGGAATAGCCCCCATCTGGTTATCCTTAATAGCAATGATACAGGCGTGTCTTGCTGCCCCTTCTGTCACTGGGAAAGAACACCGCATGATCAAACCCATCACAAAGCACATCTTCCCATGGCAAGAAAAATCAATCTAGTTGGCCTAACTAAACCAAAGATTCGAAGAAGAAATACGAGGCTATAAGTAATCATTCATAAAAGAGATCAAAGAACTCAAATAACTTTCATGGATATAGATCTGATCATAAACTCAAAGTTCATCGGATCCCAACAAACACACCGCAAAAAGAGTTACATCAAATAGATCTCCAGGAGACCATTGTATTGAGAATAAAAAAGAGAGAATAAGCCATCTAGCTACTGCCTATGGACCCGTAGATCTACAATTAACTACTCACGCATCATCGGAGAGGCACCAATTAGGATGATGAACCCCTCCGTGATGGTGTCTAGATTGGATCTCGTGGTTCTAGAACTTGCGGCGGCTGGAATTGTGTTTCATCGTCTCCTAGGGTTTCTGGAATATTTGGGTATTTATAGGGCGAAGAGGCGGTGCGGGAGGCCACCGAGGAGGGCACAACCCACCAGGGCGCGCCTGGGCCCCCAGGCATGCCCAGGTGGGTTGTGCCCCCCTCGGGGCACCCCTCTGGTATGTCTTTATCCCAAGTTGTTCCTTCTGGTCCATAAAAATTCTCCAAAAAGTTTTGCTACATTTGGACTCCGTTTGGTACTGATATTCTGCGAAGTAAAAAGAAAGCAAAAAAAAAATCAACTGGCACTGGGCACCATGTCAATAGGTTAGTCCCAAAAAATGATATAAAGTTGCTATAAAATGATTGTAAAACATCCAAGAATGATAATATAACAGCATGGAACAAGCAAAAATTATAGATACGTTGGAGACGTATCAGGGGGCCGGGGGGAGGTGGGTTTGGGGAATATTATTGGCTAGTTGGCCGAAGGGTAGTTGAATTTGGGATTTGGAGGGAATTTTTGCGGGGGAATTTCTGCGCGATGGGTGGGGGAGTTTGGCGCATGGTTGGTTTCTCCAAATGCGGTCCCATGTGTCAGTGAAGAGGCAAGCCGAAGCGCGTTCCATTTGGGTGAGCCGTGTGCAGGACCGACCGTGTGAGGGGTGCAATGCGACCGCGACAGCTGTGCTGTGAGTGTACCACATTTTTCCTTTTAAACTTGGTGCTTCGCGTGATCCATCGATACTACTAGTAATCCGGTAATCCCGACTAAAACGGCGCGGCCGGGTCTTTTCCTGCGCGATATGCTGGGAGGTTGGCTTAGTTGGTTTTTTAGGACTTTATTTTTTTGGACAAGGCTAAGTTGGTTTGACAGACAGAGCCAGAGAAAGATGTGAAATGCACGAATGTGTAGTGGATGTACTATTGGAGTGCATAAGATAAATTGTGTATGTAGACCCTATGTGTTTATTTACTTCGCATGTTAGCTTTGTCTCGGGTCAAACCTTCTAAACTTAGACCAAGTTTATACACACAAAAACGAATCATCATTCCATATATTTTCATACAATATATCTTACTATTATTGTGAAATTTCATATACACCGGACGAGATTCATGCAAACATGACAGATTTTCATTACATTTCGAACTTTTATAGGACAGAAAAAGAAAAAAACCCGACCCTAAACCTATTCTACGGCGGCGACCGACGTCCACTTTCCTTTGTACTTCCGCATCGGTGAGGACATCCTCCATCTGCCGTCTCCATTAACGGCGGCGGGGTTCAAGACTCGTGAAGTGAAGGTGCGGTCTCCGACGAGGAAGTGTAGACCACGGGAGACGGACCGGCCAGTTGGCACACCATGCCCTGCCGCCTCCCATGCCCTACTCATCCTCGGTGGAGTCCCTGACCTCGGCGGTGCCGGTGGACGTGAGGTCGATGATGATGGACGTGGATGGTCCATCGCTTCACCTGCCACATGCACCACCGAACGTTGGACAACGGAAGTAGGACGCGTGGCTGGCGGTGCTCCAGTCATCAGCCGCCAGCATGGCCACCGCTTGTGCGGTCATCTCCGCGTCTGGCTACGCCGGTATTGCGTTGTGAGCGTCGAGTTGAGGGGCGGCGACCTCGAGCTTCATCCCCGAAGACAAGCTCTCCCGCAAAGCATTCCCGCTCGCGATCATGGTGGATGTGGTGCCAGGTAGGAGGATGCGCTATGGTGTGGAGTTTAGCTGGGTGTTGCTGCTTTAAGTAGCGCATTCCGGTGAGGCCAAGCGTTCGGGTGCGTCAATAAGTCGTCGGAATTGCTTCCTCGGGCAGCGAGCCTGCCTAATGGCGGCATACGGACGGACGACATGAATGCGGGCAGCTGGCGCCGTCTGGGAACGCACGGGCACGACGGCACGAGGGACGAGGGTTTTTTGTGTGCCAGGGTAGTCAGCTGCGGGCGTGGAAATGTTTGGAGATGCCCTTTGCTCATATGCGATCCCACATGTCATTGAAAAAGCACGACGACCCCGCATGGTCTCAGGTCCTGGGGATGCAGTTGGCCGCGCTAGAACACTCCACGGACGCGTCGTGGCGCGCGCACACTTTGGCGCCCCGTGCATCCTTGATGAGCTGGGTGTTGATCTGCTGGTCGTGCCACAGCGGTAGGGCCACCCTCGGCACCCTGAAGCGAGCATGTCCAGCGACGATGAGTGTGTCACTCACCGCAGTTGCCGTGTCTAGAGGCGGGGCGGTTGCTGCGCCACGTTGCTGCCCCCCACGACCCACACGAACGGTTGCCGGTGGCGAGGAGGTCGTGGGCCAGCTCCTCCATTGGACTAGTCTGCGCCACATCATCCCGACAGGTGGGCCCCACATGTCGATTTCCCTGTTTTCCCGGTCAAATTCGAGTGTCAACGCTCCGCGTTACGCATTAGGCGCAGAACAGGTGGGTTTTGTGGCCTGGTTGAAATGTGGTACAGTACCAAGTTGTTACCCTAGCCCCAAGTGTGGTGTTTTTGGGTACAGTACCACGCTTTTCCTTTTCAACTTGTGAAGCATAACACAAGTAGCCGGATGGTGTGCTAATTTAGGTGTCCGACTGTTTGAAGGAAAAATTGAGGTGTGCCCGATCCGTGCCCGCATTTAGGGGTCCAACTTACCATGTTCCGGTAGTAGTAACTATACTAGTCCTTGCGTATCTTACTTCGTGACCAAGACGGAAGGGAAAACGAGACAACTTAATGTTTATTTGAGCCGTCCAAGTATAATCATGTGGCGTTGCTTATTTCTCATTCCTGTCCAACCCTCTTCTCCATCGATCATGCCGCCATCCGGTCGAGTCCATCCTCCCGCATGCCTCATTTGAACATTTCGCCAAGTGTCATTCGCATGTGGGCCTAGATCATGCCCGTATTTAAAATGTTGTAATTTGTCCCACATGCATACAAACAAACGGTTAGTTTAAAGTTTCGCGTTGCCTCCACTACATGTCGCTTCTCATCTTAGTTTTGACATCCCATTCAGTTCATGCCCCGACACATCTTGACGAGATCGATAGATGTTGAGAGATCGACTGCGTGTCATGCAAGGAGACAAAGGTTTGGTGTGTTTCTATGATAGAAATGATCGTGTGGGGTGGAGAGAAGGGGAGGGGGTTCTGTGTGTGCGCATCGGTCGTGTACCATCTAGCTATGGATCGATTGAAAGAGGACTAGGGTGGGTTCAGAGATCGACCGATATAGAGAGGGGAGAAGAGAAAGATGAATGTATGCTTAAAAAGATAGATGAAAGGCTTGGTTACAATTAATGCATGGTAGAGTGACCTAGGCATGTGTCGAAGAGCGACCTGACAAGCGAGATACAATCCCGATACCTCGAGAGATCAATTAGGTGTGACATGCACAAAGAGGAAGAGAGGTGGTATGCGTGCGTGAGAGAGAAAGGGAGAGGGAGGGAGAGAGAGACCCCGAGATGAAACTGAGAGAGAACGAGTGGGTGCATCTGTGATACCTAAGGCGGATTCAAAATTTTGAACCGGTGATCATAGCATCAGCAAATCATATATAAAGGGTATTCAATGTTCATTTTGCTTTTGAACGTACAATATACTCCCTCCGATCCTTTTTAGTTTACATATAAGTTTTGTGTCTAGTCAAAGTATCTCTACTTTGATCAAACTTACAGAAAAAAGTATCAACATTCAACAACGCCCAATCAATATTGTTAGATTCGTACGTACTCCTAGATTTGTATTCAAACAGAAATGGTTTCCAATTTGTATTCAAACACGTGAATGCTTGTTCTCGCGCATGCTCTTCCTACTAGGATTTTGCCACGTATAGCCAGTCCAATAGTACAACTTTTTTTTGAAGCTCCATGTCCAATTGTAGTAGGAGGAGGAGTAGTACTAGTGGAGTGGAGTAGTAAATTAAGCCGACGTGGGCGGGGGAGGGGGAGGGGGAAAGTTTGCCTACCATCGGTTTGCTCTCAACTGCGGTCCCACAAGCGAGCGAAAATGCAAGACGAAGCGCGTTCCATTCGATGAGCGACGTGCAGGGTCCACCGTGCCGGGTTGCAACGCAAACGCAACAAGAGGGATGTACACCGTCCGTTCTTATGAACTTGCATACTTCGAGTACTCCTTTTTTTGAACACAGTACAGACGCAAGCACTCATACATGCGCGCATACACTCAGCCCTATGAACACACACACGCACCACCTACCCCTATGAGCACCTTCGAGAGACTGAGCCGGCATATCATCTTGAGATTTACGAAGGCACCGCCTCGTCGTCGACAGGAACGGTGGGGAGGTCCGGACGTCTGCCACGTGAAACTCCAAAACTTTGGCCCCATCCCACCCCACAACTCTCCAGGCTCCAGCCGTCCGGCTTTGCAAACTTTGCACAGTCAAAACTGATTGACCGGTCGTCACTGGAACCACTATTCCCACCAAAACCTTCGCTGCTCGGCCTATGCCAGCTACTTGCCAGCTGGTCACCACTGCCCCAAAACTACACCTTCTCTCCAGCCCATTCTCCCACCTTTTGACCCCCTAGTCCGCATCAGCCGTCCCCTAGTTCGCCAGAAAGCCATGGTGCACCGCTACTACAAGATGCTGACATCGGAGCGCCACGCAGAAATCGCGGCGGCGGTCGGCGCCATAGACCTCCGTTCCCAAGCTTGCTTGCGGCGGGCCAATCCCCGAGTTCTCTAGAGCCAAGCTCCGAGGAGGAGGAAGCCGATCAAATGTTCATGGCGGAGGTCGCGGAGCAGAAGGCCCCCGATGCATATGAGACGATGGACGTAGACTTCATGCCGGCGTCTGGGTCCCCCATGGTGTAGGCAGACTAGCGGTTCAACCTGGCGATCCTAATGGAGCACCGGGAGGTGGAGGCTCAACTCGACGCGGAGCGCGCGGATGCCGCTGCCATCGAG
Organism: Thinopyrum elongatum; assembly: GCA_011799875.1. Lineage (NCBI taxonomy): Eukaryota > Viridiplantae > Streptophyta > Magnoliopsida > Poales > Poaceae > Thinopyrum > Thinopyrum elongatum. The sequence continues at coordinate 381,497,409 of CM022298.1, forward strand.
GCCCTCCTGTAGGCGAAACTGGATGTCGTGGACATGAACCAGGCGGCGGAGGCTCAACTTGACGTGGAGCGCGCGGATGCCACTACCATCGAGGCCCTCCTGCAGGCAGAACCGGACATCCTGGACTTGAACCGGGTGGCGAAGGCTCAACTCGACGTGGAGCGCGCGGATGCTGCTGCCATCAAGGCCCTCCTGCAGGTGGAACCGAACGTCATGGACGTGAACCGGACGGTGCTCGCGTCCGTGCAGAGCGCCCGCATGCTCCGCGTGAATGAGTAGCTGGAGGCCGAGGACAACCACGGTGTGGAGACACATGTCAGCAGCTACGGCTGGTTCGCGCCAGCAACTAAAGACGACGAGGCCGGCTTGTTCCGCGAGCAGTGATAGTTTTTCTTTATGTTGTTGTTTTTAGGGATCTTTTGTTATGTAAAAACATAAATTTATGCAAGTGGCCTGACTTTCATCATTTGGGCCAATCGACCATTTCAGGCGGTTGGATGAATATCCTACGTCTCCTAACCCTTCTTCTTCCACACCTCTTCTTCTTCCCCAAAAGACCACCGCACGGATCTTCCCCAACATGCGGTTTGATAAACATACTGTATGAATGAAAATTAGGTGTCAGCGGTTGGATGGCTAAGTTTGGTTTGATCACATGCGGTAGCATGTGTGAGTGAGGGTGCGTTCTCTTGGTTGGGTTTGCGGCGTGCAGGAGCGACTGTGTGAGGGTGCGGTGTGACCGCGACAGGCGTGCACAAGTGTACCTCCTTTTCATTTTGAAAAACTTTAGGCAAGCTTGGCAAAAATGTGTGGCAAAGTATGGCAATGCAAGGCCTAGACCCAAATAGGATACAAGTACGTACTGTCTTAACAAAGAAGGCGGGGTTTTCCTTCACTGGATCGATCGATACAAATCCTTGTTTGACGTGTCAATTAATGCGTATTTTTTTCTTCAACGCTCAAAGAGCTAACCATCTCACTCCTCATTGCTTGATTAATGCTGCGCCATGCAAACCAACCTTCTCACTTCCACATGCATGCAAGGGTATATTAATGTCCTTGGTTGCTAGTACAAGGCAAACCCATCAATTTTGCCTTGATTAGTGTTAGTGGCCTTCTGCAAATTGTAATTTTGATACTGGCCTCGTATACAAAAAAATGGAGGTAGTAACTATTTGACTTCCTTCCCCATTGCAGTGATGTCGATGATATCTCGATCGTTGTGGCTTTGGAGAAGTGCATTCGACGGGGCACACCATTGAGGCAGACCACGGTAAGTCATTCGCAAGTGCCGCCTGCAAGCCGAGACAACCGCCTTCTTTGCATCCAGGAAGTCCGTTGAACCAAAGGAGGCCTAAATGTACTACTACTAGCACAATAGCATCATACATCCAGCATAGTGTGGTAAAGGTGGTTTCTCGAAGAAGACGATGGAGAAGTGGAGTCAGCGAAGAGTGAAATGATGGTTGCTTCGTCCGTGCTTTGTGATTTGATGCCTCACTGCTTTGTGATTTGTGATAGAAGGGACAGGGGAGTAGACTCTGTGCTCTATACATGCGTCCAAGCACGGGAGAAAGAGGAGAGAGGTTGCATTTTTCTATTCCTTCAATCAGTCAATTAGGGAGCTTCAGTTCCCTCTTTTTGGCTTTGGCAGCGCCCTCCACAATGGTTCCCATCGATGCCAAAAGCTATTTTCACATTTGGCTACACATTGTGGATGCCCTTAAGCGTACCACTTGGTTTTGCTCCTTGGTGCTATCTATACAAATCTCGATTATATCAATCTAAAAAAATATCAAGATTAGTAAAAATGAGGTGATTTTGCCATGCGGAAGGCGGGGGAGGTTTCTTATTTTTAGAGGAGGTTGGCCTGGCGGTTTGCTAACATGCAGTCCCACGTGTCAGTAATTTACCAAGCCGATCCGCGTCCCACATGAGGCAGAACAATGGCAGAAGCAACACATGGTTAACTTGAAGAAGACGAGGGAGAAGCGGATTCAACAAAGAGTGAAATGATGGTTGCTTCGTCCCTCCAACTTTTTTTTGAGCATCACTGTCCCTCCAACTTAACTGCGGGAAAGGTACAACTTTGTGATTTGACGCCTCATTGCTCATTACTATGCCGGCGCCATGACCGGGGTGCGTTCCCCTTCTGCTCCGCACTGTTATTTCGGTATGGCACGTGGACCCGGTTGCTTGATATCCCACATGTCGGCAAAAGGGACTAGAACATTTATGAAAGCGAGCGCTCCACTCTTATGACGGAGGAGTACACGACATAGCGGCCCAGTGAACTGTTACTTGTACTGTAGTACTACTACTATAGTTTTGCTGTTTTGCACAATCCATCGATACAAACCCGATTGAACAGGCGAGGGCGGGATTTTTCCCGCACGGTAGGCAGGGTAGTTTAGCATAGGCGGTTTGACACAGAGAGCAAGAGAAAGATGTGAAATGCTTGAATGTGTAATGGGCCCTTGTGTGTGTGTGTGTGTGTGTGTAGTCTGACCTTTCATATCACTAGATGATACTAGCCATACATTTCAAAGGCAATTTTAATGTATGCAAACTGAATAATTAAGTAACAATATGAGATCTAGTAAAACTAAAAACACATATGATTTATTGTGTTAGAGTGTAGTAGTGCTGTATTGCATAGTTGTTAGATGTAACATGCGAGAACGTGTAGAGATGTAGTACTTTTGGAGGGCCTACAAAGAGAAATTGGGCATAAAGTGGATTCAAATATTTGTATTCGTCTTCATAGCATTTGTAACTCATATCTAGAGTTTGTACGGTAGACGTGAATGCTTGTTCGCTCTTACGAAACCAGTACAACAATAATGGGGTGGCGTGTGCCAATTTAGGAACTGGCACGTTGGCCTACTCGGCTCCACAAAGAGAGCGAGAGAAGAGATAAATACACTGGCGGTCAGTGTATTTCAAACGAAAAGCATAATATGGTCACCGGACTTCTGAACACGCTCATTACGGTCACTATATACGTTTTGTGGTGATTATATGGTCAGTTGCTCACCGTTCAGCATTGGATTGCAGTCTGTTGGCTGGCCAAATAGTCTGCATGGCACTATGTTGACTGGTTAAATTGACCACGTTCCTTGTGGGTCCCGCCTGTCAGTTCGCAGAGGAAAAAAGTAAGATGAACACAAATTTACGCAGGCGCGACAAGACTCCAACTCGTGTGCGGGAACCACCTAGTTGTGTATGTGTCTGTCAGGGTCTGATGTGTGCGCATGCACGTGTAGGTTGAGCACTTGAGCGTGAGCGTGTGTGTTGGTCGTGTGGTGTGTGCATGCATGCGTGCGTGTGAGTGTTGCGTGCGTGCGTGTGTGCGTGTGAGTGTTGCATGGCTGCATGCGTACGTGTGAGTGTTGCATGCATGCAGTTCGTGTGCCTGCGTCCGTGTGTATAATCACCACACTAGCTCCTGTGTATTAAAACAGACGGCTCAACATACCAATACAAGGCCACCTTGTCCACTGTGCCCGCGGTCATGACTTCGAATACCCACCGTCCAATATTTTTTTATCGTTTGTTCTCATTCTTATACACGCCGACAGGTGGGCACAATGGTAGTGAGATAATGTGATGCAACACTAGATGTGCTACGTGGAGCGTTTAACTGGTCAACTAGTCGTGTCTTCAACAAATACAGAGTTGTACGGTGAGCCCGTGATTGTATAATAACCACAAAACGTAAATGGTGACCGTAATGAGTGGATTCTGAAGTACAATGTATGTATCATGCTTTTGCTTCAAATACAGTGATCGTCGCTGTATATATCGCGAGAGAAAGATGAAACATGCGTGAATGTGCTGGGGGCATACTTTTAGAGGTCCTAGAGATAGTTTGTGTGCGTACGTGAAAGGGGCGTAGAGGGGGTGTGTGCGATGGAGAGAGAGATGCTCTTTGTTTCACTTTATTAGGACTAACTTTATATATAGTATAAAAATATAAAAATTCACAGTGCGAAATAAATATCATTGGGTGCACCATGCAATGCAAATTAACTTTCATACTCCATATAACTTTGTAATGTAGTATATATGTATAATTTCTAAAATAAATTTTTGGCCACACTTTGCGTGGTTTTATTCAAAAGGAATGTTGAATGCGAAGTAAACGTGAAGAGAGGGCTTTTTAGATCAATGGGGTACGTGATAAGATGTAACATGAGTGAATGTGTAGTTGACGTATTTGGCAGGGCCTACAGAGGATATGTGTACGTATTTGAGAGAGGCATGGATAGAGGGGCCAACGGGGGGGGGGGGTGGGCCGACGAGGAGAGATAGCACGAGAAATGAGAGAGGTCTACAGAGAGAGAGAGACGAATAGGATGTCTCGGGGAGAGATGCCCTTGAGGGTGTCCATGCAAGGGGGGAGGGGATAGAGGCATGAGGAGAAATAGTTTGTGTGGTGTCTGTGTTGGTATGTGTGGGTGTGAGAAGATAATGAGACCTAGGGGTAGAGGGTGTGTCACCATGTGAGGTCCGATGGGCCGAGGTGAGGCCCTTGGGTCGGTTCCATCCTGCGCCACATTGGTCGGCCCATGACACATTTCAGGGAGACCCATGGAGGACTAGTCGTACAAGACAAAGATACCAGAGCCGTGAAGGACTCTGTGTCCATTGACAAAGCCGGCTAGGATTTGTAACCCTAGGTCCCCAAACTAAGGTAACCCCTTGTCTCTGATATTACCATTCATCCAACCCAACTTTAAGGTGCATCCTACAGAATGCTCTGCTGGAATCATATTCGTCAATTAGGAAGAGAGGTGGAGATAATGCGTGCGAGATAGGCCTAAAGATAATGTGTGTCCGGGAGACACGTAGGCAGGTCTATATATAGAGAAAGGGTCAGTGGGGATCATGCATGCGTATGCGTGTGAGAGGAAGAGTGCTTGTGACAAAGGTTAGTGAAAACAGTCGTAAATGGTTGCAAGAGAGAGGGAGGGTGATATCGAGAGCATGTGTGCGAGAAGGACACCTTGGGAGAGTGTGTGTGAGCATGTGAGAGAGACCCCTGATGGATATACACCGTGTGCGCATATGTCTGAGAGAGAAAGTTAGCGCGCGTGAGGAGGGGCTTATGGAGAGTGAATCTACACGTAAAAGACTGATGTACACATTGATTAAAAATATAAATTGTATCCAAATATTAGGATGGGATCATGATATTTGCAATTCGCCTAAGGAACGGTCATTGATCCATCAAACATCCATATTCTATCGAATTTGAGCATGTCTATGTTATTATTCGACATAATTGATCCATAGAGTCAGTATTTTGAAGTTCACACAATGCATCGCTTTAGCAATTCAAATATAAACATGAGTATAGTTCATGTTGTGTGTGTAAAGCACATTATACAAACAAAAGTTACACAATGAACTTTCTAAATAGCTAGCTAGGAACTAGCATACATTTGAATTCAACATAAGGTGGTTTTAAAAATTCGAATTCAACATGAAGTCCATTCAATTATTTGAATTCGAGATCATGGCATTTGTAAATCATACCTAAATTAAGGGGGCACCAATCTTTGCTCTGCTTTTGTACATAATAGCATATATAGTTGTGTACAAAATAGATTCAAATTTACCTCCTCCATTCCAAAATAATCGTAGTTATAGGATTTTCAAGAGTCAAAATTTCAAAAAGAAGCGCATAATTTAATGAGGTTTTCAAACATACAAGGTCAAATTTAATGTTGTCTATTTAGGTCAATCCTCAAAGTTCAAGAGTACTCTAAACGTGAATGCTTCTGTTTCAAAATTTCGAACGAAGCGCCAAAAGAGCCTCTACTCGCCCGAAACTGCGTGAGACCAAAGAAATTACTTTTCTAATGCTGACCCGTGAAACCTACCGGCCCGACGTCCAAAGGTCTAAACCGGGGTAGGTTTGTAACTTCATCTAGACGCCACGCAACCGCCTCCGAAAAACATCCATACACCATGGCCGCCTAAAATCACATACGCTCGGCCGAAATCGCTCCCACCGACTATTTGGGACACCTGGGATTACCGTCCTACCCCCGACCCGCAGTAGGTCCGAAATTTAAGAGGGGGCAAAGTTTGTACTTTCCCCAAATTTCAAACAAGCGCATCTCATCTGTTCAAAAAAAAAACAAGCGCGTCCCAGACCAAAACATGGTTCCCCCTTAGCTCCCCTCCGCCCCACATACGATTCCCCATTCGTATTCCGTGGGCGCCAAAACTACCTCTCCACCAACCACGAAGCCCCGTCGTCCTTTGTCCGCCACCCCATCCCACCCATCAACCGCCGCCCTCCTCCATCACGCCGGAGCCGATACCCCGACGTCGTCGTCCATCGCAACCGCAACCGCAACGCCCTCCACGGCTAGTAGTTGAAGTCGAGGCCGATCTGCCTCCAGGACGCTGATGTGCGCCGTACCCAAGCTAGTTCAACCACGCCGTCCTGCGCCTCACCACTGCCGCTCCAACGTCGCCATGCTGTCCTTCGCCACCTCGGATCTGCTTCCCCTCCTCCGACAGACGGCCACCGCAACACAGTCAACAATTTGGCCATGGGTTCGTACAAGGCTCCACCCTCCTCCAAAACATCGGTTCCCCCGGTAAAAAGAAGAACATCACCGCAAAATCAGGTGGACATAGCACTGGCAACCGGAACTGGTACTCCTCTTCCCTTATTCGTGCAAATCTTACGTGTCTGCTTGCACGGTATTCATCCCACAGAAGACACTAGTTGACCGCTTCTTCCTGCACCTTCTTCTTGATACTAGATGTTCCTAGTAACTCGCGATGCATAAGGTTTCTCCTCATATACTATTTCACCTTAGCTAGAGGTTCGTCGCCCCCTGGATTTCAATTCTTGGTCAGTTGATTCCCAATTAAAGGAAGCATTCCCCGGCGTAACAGGCGCTAGTCCGCCTGTTATGCCGGGGAAGCAGCGCCTCAGTGTTTATCTTAGGGGTGTGTGGGGCCTAGGAGCTGTTGGCGCCCGATCTGGAGGTCGGACGGGCTTAAAGGGATGGCCGGGGGGCGCTGCCAAGCACGGCGGTGGTGTGAGGTCGAGGGGAGGGCGGGGCGATGGAGGCAAGGGTCTAGGCCGGTGGTCACTGGCGGTTCGAGAAAGATCGTCAACAGTGACTGGCGGGAGGTAGACAAAGGCCATCTGCCCGTTCCTTGTAGATCGAACGATTCAGAAAAAAATCGACTGACCTATTTATTTTCAGTCGACTGTTATTTTGATAGGACCAGATGTGGTGGTGTGCTGGAGGAGTACCTGCATTTCCCGCCATCCCTGTGCTCATATATTAAAAAATCATACGGAGTAGAATCTAATTTCATTTGCCATGCAATGTTGTAGAGCTATGAGCTATCATATGTCTCATGTCATTTATTTTTCAGCCACCTGCTATCTGCTACTTTTACAGTGCACTAGTTCTGCACACACTTCACTCATACTCTCACTATTGTTTTTTTATGCATGGGTATTTCAGCCTCTGCCAAACTGTTGATCGAAACACGAAAGAAAAGAGAGTAGTCGCTCCAGCTTTGTACGCGAGTAGGCAAGACACGTTTCAGCACTCTAAAGGGTGCAGTGTCAGCAGATGGAGACGGTAAATGTAGCTCTAGAGTTGATGATCTCGCTCGCCATGGACCACCATCCCAGGTGCTTGCTTTAACTTCGCGGTGTCATATGTGGTTGCATGTTGCATATGGTGTCTAGCTTGTATTCGAAAGGCCGAAGTCGGTCTTTATTAAGATAAGGAAAGAATTTTTTTACATGAACCACCATCCCGGGAGCACCAGAAGCCAAATAGCTAATCAGGGCACTGGTGGAGCTAGTGACAAGCCCAACACAGACAAACATCACCTGCAAGCCAACTAAAAAGCCATAGTGGTGGCGAAGAAGCCCGCCTCCCACCAGGCTCTTAGGTCCTCGATGATCATGCTCACCACTCTAGCCGGGTGTCTAGCTTGAATTGCTTCCAATTTGGTCAAATTGCATCTGCTTAGCTTACACATTATACCTTTGAATATGACATGCCTTCATGTTTTTGGTACATACTACTACATTTGTCTATTAACCATGTTCTTATATCAAACTAATATTCTTGTGTATCCCTCATCAATCACTTATGATGAGATAGTCAAGCCCATGGATCACTGTGAGAAAAGATCCTATTTTAAAGAATGCAGTGTCAGCCTCCCCACATGATTCTCAAGAAATAGCAAGGCTGTCGGAACCCCGATCCTAAGTCACACCAATCTAGCATGTAACACACCATATCACTTTGCGGCCTCACACACGGTATCCCCACGGGTGCCACCTTACCTGGCCTGGGACCGTTTGCGCCTTTTGGCTCACGTATATGATAGTGTCGCTAGCATCCATATGACAGAGAACCCGGGCCGACATGACTAGTCGTAAACCCAAAGTGGCACTAACTTACAAGGACAGGCATACATGACCCAACAATGCACGTGTCGGTCAGCAGCGAGTGAATCCGGGCTGTAGCAAGCTAACAGGACTCCGGTAGACACCGCGTGACATTTCCCCAAAGGGACAGACACAGGAGCAAAGAAGGACACATGCCAATCATCCCATGTGTTCCGGAGCAGTAGCAAGCTATCATTGCTCAGTGGAAGCACTAGGAGACATTTCCCCATAAGAGAGGCTACCAAGAATAAACAACTAGGTTGTCGGATCCCACACATAGCAATACACGTTACACGTATGCATAACATGCAAGTATGTGATGTACAACATGGCATCACAACATAACTCAACAACCCATATAGATAAAGGCCCAGAAGAGCCATCATAGCATTTATTACAAACAGGGGTCACATGACCCAACATACAGAGCATACAAGCAACGAAAGCATAACATGTCTGAGTACAGACAACTACAAATGAAAAAGGCTGAGAGGCCTGACTATCTACAAGACCCTCCCAAGGGTACAGAATCGTAGCTGAGGTAACAAGCTAAACATCGAAGTCCACGCGGAACTACTAGTAAGACTGAAGTCTCTCTGCAAAAACATAAATTAAGCAAACGTGAGTACAAATGTACCCAGCAAGACTTAAATCAGAACTAGCTACATATGCAACGGTATCAACAAAGGGGGTGGTGGAGTTTAACTGCAGCAAGCCAGCTTTGACTCACTGGCTATCCTGTACTACGACTGCTGGTAACTCTTTTGAGGTGGCGCACACGAGTCCACATATTCACCATATCAATACACCACTATGGATCCACTCCCGTCTCCCTACGAGAAGGCCATCCATAGCACTCACGCTTATCTTGCGCATTTTAGAGTATCCACTATCACTTGTCTATGAACTGCATAAGCAACCAAGTAGTCCATTACCGCAGACGTGGCTATTCGAATAGTTTGATAACCCTGCAGGGGTGTACTTCTTCACACACGCTTCCACCACTTATCACCGCTTACACGACATGTACTCGGCAACCTTCAAGCGGAAGCCCAGCGAGGGTGTCGGCCACGACCTGACTAACCACACAAGTCTCTAGTCTAGGTTTATCGCCTATTCGGGTTCCATCTGCAAGGAGATCCGGCCGGGGTTTCCACTACGGCCCCAAACGATGTGTGCAGGGTTCCCGAGTCACCAAACAGGTGACTCGGTACACCGGGCCACGTGCCTACCGCATCACATCCCACCCCTAGGGTCAGTGCTGCGCACGGCCTCCAGCATACTACAAACACCAGAAACTACTTGCAACTCCTGGACAGAGTACATGGTAATTAATAAGTCGAGAGGGTCCATTGGTTTCGGGCCCAATGCGTGGTAGTAGATGATCTTGAATCACACACATAGAACTCAGGTCCTAAGGACGGTTTCAATGAGACAACCCACCATGTACTCCTACATGGCCTCTCATCGCTACCTTTACCAAATCATGTTCACACACTTAGCTCTCAACAGTAGGACATGTTCATCACCATTCCAATCCATCCCAGATGAATCAGACCTGACACAACTCTAAGCATAGCAGGCATAACAAACAAAACATGAATGAGTAGGCACATCATGGCTCAAACAACTCCTACTCATGCTAGTGGGTTTCAACTATTTACTGTGGCAAAGACAGGTCATGCAGAGGAAAGGGGTTCAGCTACCGCAACATGTAAAAGTTGAAATGTTGTTGTCCTAATGCAGTAAAAGAGAGCAAGAGCGAGAGAGTGGGATTGTATCGGAATGTTCAATGGAGGTTGCTTGCCTGGCACTTCTGAAGATAGTAATAGCTCTTCATCGGTGTCATCGAACTCATCGTCAGAACAACGTCTACTGGGGGGCGGGGACAACACCGGCAAACAGAGAAGGAACACAATCAATGCAATGCAACAATATGATGCATGATCATGACATGGCTATATGCTGTTGATTGAGCTAATGCCACTAGCAACACTTTAAATGGAGTTGGTTTGAATACAAGATTCAAATTCAAACTCCATATGTGATTATTCATATGCCATTTAATTGGTTTGATCTGATCAGCAGGTATAAGTTGTTCAAGCATACATGAAAATAGCATAAATGGATAGATTGGATTTTTCTGATAAATTTTCATATATAAATTATTTCATTTGGAGTTACGGTTGATTTTCTATGATTTTTAGAAGTTTAGGCCTTCTTCTGGATTTTTCTGATTTATTTTAAAACTGGAAAATCAATTACTGTGTCAGCACTGCGTCATGCCTACATCAGTAGGTCAACCGCACTGACTGGTCAAACCTGATGTGTGGGGTCCACATGTCAGTGACACAGGGTTAAGAGGGGGTTTATCTTAGCCTAACTAAAGTTTAGGGGCGCCGGGGCACACTTGGCAGTGTCAGTTGGGTTTGGTTAAGTGGTGATTAGCTTAGGCTAATCACCTGGCAGGTCGGGCCCGCTTGGCAGTGGCAGTGCTCGTCACCGGTGACCTCTGGTCGCGGCGGAGTCCGCGCTACGGGCAACGGGGGCGGGGGATGAGAGCACCAGGGCGTAGCCCGAGCTCGTCCGCATCCAGCGGAGGCGCCGGGAGGACGCGGCGAGGTCGGAGCTTGCCGAAAGCGAGCTCGTAGCGGCGGCCGGAGTTCAGCTTCGACGGTGGGGCTAGCTAGCGGACGCAAAAGATGGCGGGGTTAGGGGGAGCTCACAGCGGGCCGGTAGAGCAGCTTAGCGGGCTCGAGGACACGCTGGCGAAGGCGTACGGTCGCCGGAGATCTTCACGGCCGAGGGTTGAAGAAGTGGGCGAGGATGACGGTACGGGGCTTCCGGTGTCGTGTGAGTCGTCGGAGAGGACGAGGACGTCATGGAGGAGGTCGGTGGCAGACCAGAGAGGCGAGGCCATGGCGGTGGGGGCGGCAACAGCGAGCGGCGGCGGCAGGCATGCTCGGCCGTCGGGAGGCGGAAGCAGAGGAGCGAGGGGGAGAGAGAACCAGAGAGCGAGGGGGTTTGTGGCCGTCTCCGTGGTGCGAGGACAGGGCGAAGGGGAAGCAGGAGGTGGAGCTCGGGCGCGTGCGCGTTCGACACGCCTCTGCCTACTGGCAGAGGTTGAAGACGGCACCTGTTGGGCTGGGCCGGACTACAGTGCTGGGCCAGGTGCTGCTAGGCCAGGTAAGCTATAGGTAAGTTCTGTTCTGTTTTATTTTCCATTTGTTTTTCTTTTATTTAATCTTTTGCCACTGTTTTGAATTCAAACAAAATTCAAACAATGCCAAAACATCCTCTGAGTATTTTTATGTTGCTTCATGGACTTTTCCAGAGGCACATAAATTATCACAGAGCATTTGAAAATATATCCCATATTTATTTGAATATATTTTCAAATTCAAATAGAATATTGTTTTAAATTCAGAGACCAAATAATTCCTTAAAAATGTTCCAAAATTTTGGTTTGGTATATAGCCCTTGCCAAAATTCTCAAAACTATTTTTAGGGCATTTTGGAATCACTGAATGCAATTTAAAGGGTTCTTGCCCTTCTTTTAAAATAATTTCTGAGGCTTTGAATATTCCTCATTTCAATTTCTTGAATTTAACATGATGCATGCTCACTGATGCAACTATTACACTCAGGTATTCTAGGGCTGTGACAAAGGCTAGATAAAGATAGTCAACGTAGCTCTGTAGTTGATCACCACATTTCCCCTACACCACCATCGCAGGTGCTTGCTCTAACTTGGCAGCGTGGTATGTGGTTACATGTTGCATATGGTGTCTAGATTGTAATTCTTCCAATCTGGTTAAATTGCACATGCTATTCTGCTTAGTTTATACATTATACCTATTAATGTGACATGCCTTTCTGTTTTTGGTACATAGTACATCTGTCTATTAAGCATGACCTTACATAAAACTACTGTTTTTTTGTATCCCGCATCAATCAATTATGATGAGACACCTTTAGTATATGTAGTGTGATATTGGTTGCATCTTTCATATGATTTATAGCACACTGCTTCTAATTTGTTGAAACGCCATTTATGATGGGACGCTTTTAACTTGGCAGAGTCATATTGGTTGCATCTTTCATGTGGTATCTAGCTTGCATTGCTTCTAATTTGTTGAAATGACCTCTGCTTAGTTTACACAAATAGTTGTGAATATGCCATGCCGTCCTGTTTTTCATACATATTCCATCCTCGTATCATGTGTTTGCCTTACATCAAAGTAGTGATTGTCAGTATCATGCATGAATGAGTTCTGAAGAGTGAATTTTCTTGCTTTTTCTTGTTGGTTTTACTTGACAATGCAAAATCAATAAAGCGGAAGGAAATTAGCAAGGCAGTGGATAAAGGTGCTCCTTCCAACCAACTGAAACAGAGGGCCTCTACATATTCTACTTCGCCATCCTGAAAGTGCAACTAATCCCCGGGTGGTTTTGGTAATTCATAACAACATATAGCTCATTGAACTAATATCCATTCAAGTTAAATATTTCAAAAAGTTCAATGATTGGCATGGCATGGACTAGAGATGTGGACCCCTCAAAATGCTAAGGACAAAGATTGGCAAAAGCTCAAGACTCTTCATTTCTATTTTAGTGATCCAAGATCACATTGAGTCCATAGGAAAAGCCAATACTATTAAAAGGGGATGAGGTGTTGCATAATGGTCTACTTGCTCAAAATGCTTAGTGATATGCCCCAAAGCCCTCAACCACTTTCTCATTTCCAAATATGTCCAAAACCTAAAGTCAAACTCGGCCCCACCGATTTGATCTATCCGACGCCACCGAGTTTCTTTGACATAGCCACTGCCAGAAACCCTAATCAATTCGGTCTCACCAATCGGGATCTCGGTCTCACCGAGATGGCAATGCAAACTCTTTGTTTCCCTTCGTAATGTTTCGGTCTTACCAAAATGAGCGATCGGTCCCACCGAGTTCGCAATGCAAACTCTCTGTTTCCCTTCGTAACGTTTCAGTCTTACCGAAATGAGCGATCGGTCCCACCGAGTTTGCCTGACCAACTCTCTATTTAACTCATTGCTGAAATCGGTCCATGGACATGGTGGGATAGACAAGGTTGCTTCTTCGTGGACCCTTCATGGGTGGAGCCCTCCATGGACTCGTGCAGCCGTTACCCTTCGTGGATTGAAGTCTCCATCAACGTGGATGTATGATAGCACCACCTATCGGAACCACGCCAAAAATCTCTGTGTCTACATTGCGTTTGCCTTCTCCAAACCCTTCCCTTTACCTTCATATGCAATGTTTTACTTTCCGCTGCTACACTCTTAGAATTGCATGTGTAGGTTAATTGCTTGACTTGTGCTAAGTTGCTAAAATCTGCCAAGACATAAAATTGGGAAAAGGCTAGATTTTTATTTGGTCAAGTAGTCTAATCACCCCCCTCTAGACCTACTTTCGATCCTACAAGTGGTATAAGAGCTCTGGTCTCCATTTGCCTTGATTTCCATAGCTTTGGTGATCATAGCCTTGGTTTCACAACCTAGGAGAGTATGGCGTCTAGCGAGGGAAATTACCACCGTAGAGGTCCTTACTTTAATGGTACTAATTTTGCTAGTTGGAAGCATAAGATGAAAATGCATATTCTTGGACATAACCCCGCCGTTTGGGCTATTGTGTGTATTGGTTTGCAAGGTGAATTCTTTGAAGATGGAAGAGAACCGAATCGTGAAGCAACCGCAGAAGAATTGAAGATGTTGCAATACAATGCTCAAGCTTGCGATATCCTCTTCAATGGATTCTGCCCCGAAGAATTCAACAAAATCAGCCGCCTTGAGAATGCAAAGGAAATTTGGGATAGTTTGGTTGATATGCACGAAGGTACCGAGTCCGTCAAGGAATCCAAATTGGATGTGCTTCAAAGTCAACTTGACAAGTTCAAAATGAAGGATGGTGAAGGAGTCGCTGAAATGTATTCTAGGCTTGCTCTCATCACAAATGAGATTGCCGGCTTAGGAAGTGAAGAGATGACCGACAGATTCATCATCAAGAAGATTCTAAGAGCTTTGGATGGAAAATATGATACCGTGTGCACCTTGATCCAAATGATTCCCAATTACAAAGATCTCAAGCCAACAGAAGTCATTGGTAGAATTGTTGCTCATGAGATGTCACTTAAGGATAAGGAAGAGCTTCACAACAAGTCTAGTGGTGCTTACAAAGCTTCATGTGATGCCCCTACAACATCAAGTGAGAAACAAGTCTTCAATGAAGAATTGAGCCTAATGGTGAAGAAGTTCAACAAGTTCTACAAGAGTAGAAGCAAAGAGAGAAGTTCCAAGTCAAGGTCCTACAATGACAAAAGATCTTCTAGTCGTGATCGAAATTGCTACAATTGTCGAAGACCCGGACACTACTCTAGTGAGTGTATAGCTCCCTACAAAAGAAGAGAAGACTCACCTAAAAGGAGAAGTAAAAGAAATGAATCACCTCCAAGAGAGAGAAGGAGTAGAGATGATCATTATGAACGAAGACCCTCTCGTAGAAGCAAGGATTCAGAAAGGAAGGACAAGTCATCAAAGAGCTACACAAGACGAAGACATCAAGCTCATGTTGGTGAATGGGTATCCGTTTCCGACTCCGACAACTACTCCGAGAGAAGTTATCACTCCGACTCCGAATATACTCAAGATGAAGGTGTTGCCGGTCTTGCACTTGTGTCATCCAACTCCTACGACATATTCGACTCACCAAATGAAGGGATTGGAAGATGCTTCATGGCTAAAGGCCCCAAGGTATCACACCCCGAGTATGTTGATTTCAATAGTGATGAAGATGATTTGCTAGGTGATGATGATTTACTTGTTGACAACACTAGTGATGAAAACTATGATGAAATTGCTATTAATCATGCTAATCAAGATGAAACGAATGACAATGATAAGAAGGAGATTGAGCGTCTAACTAAAGAACTGAACACTCTTAAGTTAGCTCATGAAACTACCTTAGAGGATCATCGAGAGCTTTTAAAGACTCATGAGAAGCTACGCTTTGAAAAGCTCAATCTAGAGCAAGAGCATGGGTTCTTAAAAGCAATCAATGATGATCTTCGTAAGAAAAGTTCTTCTTACATTGCCAAGCGTTTACTCTTGTCTACTTACATGCCACAAGTAAAATCTAGCAACAAGAGCAAGAAAGATTCTTCTTCTAGTAGTAACAATAATCATGTTAAATCCAATATTGTTGCTTCTAGTAGTTCTCTTGATTCCACTAATGATTCTCTTAGCCAAGTTACACTTGAGCAAGAAAATAGCTTATTGAAGGGAATTATAGAGAAAGGTGTTTACAAGAGCCTTGCCTGAAGTAAGCAATTTGAGGAAATTGTACGCAGGCAAGGAAGGCACCGGAAGAATCAAGGTGTTGGTTTTGAACGCAAGTTCAATGCCAATGGAGTTGAGTGGGAAGAATATCAATACCCCAAGACGAAGTTTGTTCCTCAACAAGAGAAGTATGATCCCACTTCTTTCGAGGGAACACAAGCTCAAGATGATCTTCCACCACAAGACCACAAGCTAAAAGGCAAGGACAAGCTTCAAGAAGAGATTGATTCATTTGAAGAAGCTCCAAAGGCCTTGGTCAAGTGGGTTCCCAAGACTACATCAAGTTCTACTTCATCAAGTACGACTACAACTCCAAGGATTCCCATCAAGTTGATGTGGGTCCCAAAGAAGAAGAACTAAAGAGTTCTTGAGGGTGACTCCGCCAACATACTTCACTCATATTCATTATGGCAAGGACAAGTGCAATCAACTTCCATATCTTGCACTAGTTCAAGGAGTCACAAACCCTCTTGTTGGAAAGACAAGGGACAAGGTAACCTAATGCTTTCATGGACAACATCATATGTGTATTTCACTCTATGTCTATGGATATTCATGTATGTTCCTTGTGGGACTAACCCATGTAGGTATTGAAAGTGCAACTCACTCAAATGGATTGCTCCAAATGATCTACATCTACATCTTCAACACCTACATGAAGTTATCATCGACAAAACCCAAGGTTAGTTCATCCCTCTTAGGGGGGATATCACATCTAGGGGGAGCTTTGCTCTAAGAATTGAGCTAAAGCAACTCTAATGGTGTGAACACATCAATGCTTTATGTAAAAGTGGTAACCCCACTTGTGCTTAAACGATGAGTATGACCTATGATCAAATGTTCTCATTTGACTCCTAAGCCAATATACTCATATATAGATGACCTAGTCATCGCCAATTGCTTGATAGATGCTAGAGTGTTTGTGCATGTTTTGCCACATATTTCATTTGCTATCTTATTGTGTGAGCATGTTGGTTGCATATTTTCTCCATTCGAGGACATCCATTTGTTGCTTTGATTGTTTGATTTCTTTTCTTTTTGCCAAATGGATGGACAAGAATGCCTAAGAACTCCCTCTAGCTATCTATGCTTTTCTCATCTCAAACTCTATTCATGCTACATCACAAAGTTTGAACAAGTCGAATTCGGACCCTCCGGGTGAGGAGCACTCGGAGCCACCGATCTGTCAAGGGCTTAAAATTCCAAAACCTCTTAATGGCGTTCGGTCTGACCGATTCATTCTTTTCGGTCTCACCGAAATCATTGAGTTGATCTAGGTTTTCACCTCGGTGCAACCAATTAGAACTGTTCGGTCTCACCGAGTTGCAGTAAATGCTTGCGATTCTGCATCTTGGTGCCACCGAGTCGTTCTACTCGGTCACACCGACAGTGACTGGGTATATATACCGCGGGTTGAAATTTGGAAATTACTCCAAACCGCTCGACCATGCCTGCCCAGCTCTGCCGCCCCCTTGGTCTCCGGATCATCGCCGTCGTCGCCAGCGTCCTCCTGCTGCTAGTCTCCGCCGCCGTCAACGGGAATCTCCACCGCCGTTGTCGCCATAGCAAGTTCGTCGCTGAGTTAGGGTACAGACTCGATCTCTTTATGCTTTCTTTAACTCCGATTCTTGCACAAAGTACAATGCCAAGTTTCTTGCCACGATTGAGATAAATCTATCCACCAAAAACTTCCTCTAGAATAGATTTGATGCAAAACCTTAGGGTTAGGTTTCCGCCGAACTCATCTCGGACCGACCGATCTGAAAATTTTGGTCTCACCGATTTGGCCCATGCCATTGCACATGTACAACTCGGTCTGACCGAAGTGTATGAATCAGTGTGACCGAGTTCACTTTCTCTGTGAAACCCTAGCATCTCGGATTCACTGAACTACATTTCAGTCTGACCAAAACTGTATGTTCACACTCTGAGTGTGCTTCGGTGTCACCGAGTTTGTCATATCGGTAGCTCCGAAATGCTTTCTGCAGAAAACTAAAGTTAAGTTTTTGTCTCAATGTTTTTGCAAAAATAGCTGTGCTTTGTGATGCTCATCTACTCTACCTATACTTATCTATTCACAGGGTCTATGCCAGAGAAGTTCAAGGTGATGAGTTTAATTGTTGAAACTGTGAAGAGAACTGGTGCAGATCAGAAAAGATCGTGTGGATATGCCCCTCACATTCAGATGCTAATCAACTCCAAGATGGGGAAAGGGACATATCTTCTTGACAAAGAGCATCTTCCCCTGAGGCCAGACTTTGAGGACAACGTGGTTGTCATGGATGCAGCACATCCTACTTCAGTAGAGGCTCAGGAGAAGCAAGAGAAAGCAAAGGCTGCAAAGACTTCAACAATGCCAGATGCTTCAGGTGTCAATCTCAAGACCAAGCAAGATCAACTCAGTTATCTGCTTGAGGCAACCGTGAGAATAGATAAAGGATTGGCCACCCTGACTCAAAATCAAGAGAGCCTTGAGAAGATCTTTGAGACCAAACTTCATGATTTAGATGTGAAGGTCACCGAGATTCAAACCACTGTTGAGAAGCTCCAGGAAGAGGTTGAAGATAGGAATGACAGACCTACCACCATCACTTTTTGGCGTGTGCCAAGGGCACAGAGGTCTTTAGCAGTGCCAGTAGTCTGTGACACGAGGACTACACTCTCAGCACCTGCAGCAACTGCCACTATTGTACCTCCAATCTCAACTCCTCCAGTTCCTCAGACATCAGCAAAAGCTTTTGCAGACGGACTCCTCTCCACGCCATCTAGGCACACCGGAGCAACCAGTCAGAAGACGACTTCAGGAGCTCCCGGAGATCGTGCCTAGAGTGCCGCATAGCACTATGCATTTTCAAACTTTTTGGTAACTTGTTGCCAAAGGGGGAGAAAGTGTATAGATCATTAGGCTTCGAGAGAGAGTGTGTTTTACCTTTTGTTGCCTCTCTTGCTACTTGCTACTTGATTGTTTGCTTGCTACTATTTGTTCTTATGTGTGAGATACTCTTATGATCATGTGTTTGATCATATTATGCTTTATTTTGTGCTTGAATGATGATATCTGAATACTTGTGTATGATCAATCATGTTTCCCTTGGTGATGAGTGCATGTTGTTTAATTCTATCATTTTGAGCGCTCCACCAAGATGTATGTGACATGGAAGAGATGTCCCATGATCCTAATCGATTGTGCATTTGCATTCAAAAGCAAATTTTAAATAATGCACAAATTTAGGGGGAACACTTACTTATCACATACTTCTCAAAGCGACGATGTATTTCCTTCATATTATCATTTGTCGAAGCTTTGATCTATATGTTGTCATCAATTACCAAAAAGGGGGAGATTGAAAGTGTAACTAATCCCCGGGTGGTTTTGGTAATTCATAACAACATATAGCTCATTGAACTAATATCCATTCAAGTTAAATATTTCAGAAAGTTCAATGATTGGCATGGCATGGACTAGAGATGTGGAACCCTCAAAATGCTAAGGACAAAGATTGGCAAAAGCTCAAGACTCTTCATTTCTATTTTAGTGATCCAAGATCACATTGAGTCCATAGGAAAAGCCAATACTATTAAAAGGGGATGAGGTGTTGCATAATGGTCTACTTGCTCAAAATGCTTAGTGATATGCTCCAAAGCCCTCAACCACTTTCTCATTTCCAAATATGTCCAAAACCTAAAGTCAAACTCGGCCCCACCGATTTGATCTATCCGGCGCCACCGAGTTTCTTTGACATAGCCACTGCCAGAAACCCTAATCAATTCGGTCTCATCGATCGGGATCTCGGTCTCACCGAGATGGCAATGCAAACTCTCTGTTTCCCTTCATAACTTTTCGGTCTTACCGAAATGAGCGATCAGTCCCATTGAGTTTGCAATGCAAACTCTCTGTTTCCCTTTGTAATGTTTTGGTCTTACCGAAATGAGCGTTCGGTCCCACCGAGTTTGCCTGACCAACTCTCTGTTTAACTCATTGCTGAAATTGGTCCTACCGAGTTCATGCAATCGGTCACACCGAGATGAGGTTTTGCCCTAACCCTAGCACATCGGTCCCACCGAGTTGATCATGTCGGTCCCACCGAGATTCCTAACGTTCACATTTTGAACTGAATCGGTCTCACCAAGTTCTTCTATTCAGTCTGACCGAGTTGGGTCAAATGTGTGTAACGGTTGGATTTTGTGTGGAGGCTATATATACCCCTCCACCCCCTTCTCTATTCAAGAGAGAGCCATCAGAACATGCCTACACTTCCACTACTCATTTTCTGAGAGAGAACCACCTACTCATGTGTTGAGATCAAGACATTCCAATCCAACCACAAGAATCTTGATCTCTAGCCTTCCCCAAGTTGCTTTCCACTCAAACCATCTTTCCACCATAGCCAAATCTGTGAGAGAGAGTTGAGTGTTGGGGATACTATAATTTGAAGCACAAGAGTAAGGAGTTCATCATCATCACACCATCTATTACCTTTTGGAGAGTGGTGTCTCCTAGATTGGTTACGTGTAACTTGGGAGCCTCTGACAAGATTGTGGAGTTGAACCAAGGAGTTTGTAAGGGCAAGGAGATCGCCTACTTCATGAAGATCTACCCGAGTGAGGCAAGTCCTTCATGGGCAATGGCCATGGTGGGATAGACAAGGTTGCTTCTTCGTGGACCCTTCGTGGGTGGAGCCCTCCGTGGACTCGTGCAGCCGTTACCCTTCGTGGGTTGAAGTCTCCATCAACGTGGATATATGATAGCACCACCTATCGGAACCATGCCAAAAATCTCAGTGTCTACATTGCGTTTGCCTTCTCCAAACCCTTCCCTTTACCTTCATATGCAATGTTTTACTTTCCGCTGCTACACTCTTAGAATTGCATGTGTAGGTTGATTGCTTGACTTGTGCTAAGTTGCTAAAATCTGCCAAGACATAAAATTGGGAAAAGGCTAGATTTTTATTTGGTCAAGTAGTCTAATCACCCCCCTCTAGACCTACTTTCGATCCTACACATCCCCCAACAAGATTTGCAAGATAACATGTGCTTAGGCACTCAACATAGCTGTGCTGATGATGAGCACGTCTCCCCTAGTCCTGCATCACAGGTGCTCCCTCTAAATTGGCACTGTTATATGTGGTTGCATGTTATGTATGATGTCTAGCTTGTATTGCTTCTAATTTTGTTGAATTCCATCTGCTTACTTTACACATTATACTTGTGAATACGACACGTGTTCCTGTTTCTAGAACATACAATATCTGTCAATCACACCATGTTCTTACATCAAAGTACTACTGTTGTGTAACCTACAACAATCACTTATCATAAGACACGTTTAACTTGGGAGTGTGATATAGGTTACATCTCGCATTCTTTTCTAGCTTGTACTACTTCTAATTTGTTGAAATGGCACTTATGACGAGACAATTTTAACTTGGTAGAGTGATATTCGGTGCATCTTTCATATGGTGTCTAGCTTTCATTGCTTCTAATTTGTTGAAATGCCTTCTGCTTAGTTTACACATCATAGCTGTGAATATGCAATGATGTCCTTTTTTTCTTACACATTCAATAGTCCTATCATGCAGTCGCCTTACATTAAAGTAGTGCTCGTCAGCATCTGCATCAATGAGTTCTGAAAAGCAAATTTTTGTTCATTTTTCTTGTGGGTTTGACTTGACAAGGCAATAAAATTAAGTAAGAGGAAGGAAAAAAATTAAGGCAGGGACTGATGGCGGTCTTTCGGCGAAACCGGCATCCCAGGTGCTTTCTCTAGCTTGGCAGTGTGATATTGTCTTGCATGTTGCATACGGTGTCTAGCTTGTATTGCTTGTAATTTGATTAAATTACTTCTGCTTAGTTTACACAAATAGTTGTGAAAATGCCATGCCGTCCTATTTTTCGTACATATTCCATCCTCGTATCATGTGTTTGCCTTACATCAAAGTAGTGATTGTCAGTATCATGCATGAATGAGTTCTGAAGAGTGAATTTTATTATTTTTTCTTGCCGGTTTTACTTGACAATGCAAAATCAATAAAGTGGAAGGAAATTAGCAAGGCAGTGGATAAAGGTGCTCCTTCTAAGCAACTGAAACAGAGGGCCTCTACAGATTCTACTCCGCCATCCCCCCAACAAGATTTGGAAGACAACACATGCATAGACACTTAACATAGCTGTGTTGATGATGATCACGCCTCCCCTAGTCCACCATCACAGGTGCTCCCTCTAACTTGGCACTGTTATATGTTGTTGCATGTTATGTATGATGTCTAGCTTGTATTGCTTCTAATTTTGTTGAATTCCATCAGCTTACTTTACTCATTATACTTGTGAATAAGACATGTGTTCCTATTTCTAGAACATACAATATCTGTCAATCACACCATGTTCTTACATCAAAGTACTACTACTGTGTAACCTGCAACAATCACTTATCATAAGACACGTTTAACTTGGGAGTGTGATATAGGTTACATCTCGCATTCTTTTCTAGATTGTACTACCTCTAATTTGTTGAAATGGCACTTATGACGAGACAGTTTTAACTGGTAGAGTGATATTCGTTGCATCTTTCATATGGTGTCTAGCTTTCCTTGCTTCTAATTTGTTGAAATGCCTTCTGCTTAGTTTACACATCATAGCTGTGGATATGCAATGCTGTCCTTTTTTCTTACACATTCAATCATCCTATCATGCAGTCGCCTTACATTAAAGTAGTGCTTGTCAGCATCCTGCATCAATGAGTTCTGAAAAGTGAATTTTTATTCATTTTTCTTGTGGGTTTGACTTGACAAGGAAATAAAATTAAGTAAGAGGAAGGTAAAAATTAAGGCAGAGACTGATGGCGGTCTTCTGACGAAACCGGCATCCTAGTTGCTTTCTCTAGCTTGGCAGTGTGATATTGTCTTGCATGTTACATACGGTGTCTAGCTTGTATTGCTTGTAATTTGATTAAATTACTTCTGCTTAGTTTACACAAATAGTTGTGAAAATGCCATGCCGTCCTATTTTTCGTACATATTCCATCCTCGTATCAAGTGTATGCCTTACATCAAAGTAGTGATTGTCAGTATCATGCATCAATGAGTTCTGAAGAGTGAATTTTATTGCCTTTTCTTGTCGGTTTTACTTGACAATGCAAAATCAATAAAGTGGAAGGGAATTAGCAAGGCAGTGGATAAATGTGCTCCTTCCAACCAACTGAAATGGAGGGCCTCTACAAATTCTACTCCGCCATCCCCCCAACAAGATTTGGAAGACAACACATGCATAGACACTCAACGTAGCTGTGTTGATGATGATCACGTCTCCCTAGTCCACCATCACAGGTGCTCCCTCTAACATGGCACTGTTATATGTGGTTGCATGTTATGTATGATGTCTAGCTTGTACTGCTTCTAATTTTGTTGAATTCCATCTGCTTACTTTACACATTATACTTGTGAATAAGACACGTGTTCCTGTTTCTAGAACATACAATATCTGTCTATCACACCATGTTCTTACATCAAAGTACTACTATTGTGTAACCTGTAACAATCACTTATCATAAGACACATTTAACTTGGGAGTCTGATATAGGTTACATCTCGCATTATTTTCTAGCTTGTACTACTAATTTGTTGAAATGGCACTAATGACGAGACAGTTTTAACTTGGTAGAGTGATATTCATTGCATCTTACATATGGTGTCTAGCTTTCATTGCTTCTAATTTGTTGAAATGCCTTCTACTTAGTTTACACATCATAGCTGTGAATATGCAATGCTGTGAGTATGCAATGGCACTAATGAAGAGAGACCTTTAACTTGGTAGTGTGATGTTGTTTGCATCTTGCATATGATTTATTTCTTGTACCGCTTCACATTTGTTTAAATGCCAGTTATGATAAGACAATGTTAACTTAGCAGAGCGATATTTGTAGCATCTTTCATATGGTGTCTCCCTTCCATTGCATTGCTTCTAATTTATTGAAATGCCTTCTGCTTCGTTTACACATCATAGATTTGATTATCTCATGTCGTCCTATTTTTCATACATATTACATCCTCCTATCATGCGGTTGTCTAACATTAAAGTTCAGTTCATCTGTATCGCACATCAATTTGTTCCGAAGAACTAATTTTGTAATCCTTTTTCTTGTCGGCTTGGCTTGACATGGCAACGAGAAAGAGGAAGGAACACAAAATGGTAGGGGATGGTGTTAGTACTCAGGACGCACGGAAACAGAAGCAGAAGAATTATGCAGATTCTGCTGGTACTGATGGTGCAATAGAAAGTCGAAGTCCACTGGAAAATTGTACAAACACGGTATCCCCTGCTACACCAGCTGCAAAACAATCCAAACACAAACGAATAGCTGCCACCAAACAAGCAAAGATAGCCCTAGTTGTTGCAACACCTTCTTCCACAGTACCAACATCTGCACGAGTTACTCGTTCAGTAACTCTACTAGCGGCAAGTTCCCAAGCTCCCTTGCCACCTGACACTACTTCCGAAGCACTCTTGACACAAGACGAGTTGGCAAGATCAGATGAACCTTGTGAGCTTCAACAGCAAGAAGGTAGTTGCTCAAGTCAAGTTACAGTGGCATGCTTCTTTATATGTAGTCTCACAGTTTGATGTACACTAACACTTCCCATGTTTGTTGTTGAACTAGCACCTAGGCGCAAGAGGAAACAGACATCAGGGATAATGCTCGACATGTTAACTAAATCTAGAGGAGGAAGAATGGAGATCCGTTTTGAGGCAGGTTTAAAAAGGCCACGTGATGCTACAGAGTCAGCCAAGTTAGTATCAGAGGCAGCCATTGCCGTCAGGTGTCATGCACGTATCCTCCCAACATGGATTTAGTACAGGAATGACAAAGACGAAGCCCAGTTTAACACCTCCCTCGACCATTTATCTATAAGTAAGGTTATGTATGGAAATTAGTAATATCGTCTTGCTCTGTCCCATACTTTCTAGGTTGCTGGTAATGAGACTCCCATAATTTTCAACAGATGAGGTTCAAGTTGGATAGCCAAGATGATGCAACCAGACAAGCATGCACCCATGTTTTCAAGTTTGCTCTGCGACACTATCGATATAACTTGAGGAAAACGCACTTTGAAGGCAAGGCTAATAGTGAACTTGCCCAAACATATCAAGTGGAAAATATATCGGATGAAGACTGGAGAGGCCTTGTTTAACACTGGTCTGATCCAAAGTATCAAGTACGTTAGATATATGTGATCAGATCACATGTTGAACTCCTGTTTACGCATGTGCCTCACAAATCTATCTTCTTGTAGGTGAACTGTTCAAAGAACAAGGCCAACTATACGAAAGTGAAATTCCAACAGACGACAGGATCTCGTAGCTATATTGCACACTCCGAGGCTCTTGTAACTAGCTGATGTTTCACTCTTTTCGCTGTGCCATATTATCATATCTATATTGACTTGTTCCAAATGCAGAGGAAAGCCCGCAAGGACCAAAAAGTACCTGAACCAAATGCCGTGGAAATCTTCAAGGACTGTCACACCAGCAAGACGAAGGGCATGACTACACCAGTCAAAGCCGCTGTTGTAAGTCCTTAATCCTCATGCCTTTTAACTACTACTTACTCTGACTTGTGCATGGAACTGCACAGTTTGCAGCCAATGTCTATTACTCTTTTCAACTTTATACACAATTGTCTTAGCCTATCATGGCACCTTACAAGGTTTAAAAGAGAGGAGTGATGTTCCTTTGATCTTGATCTGTAATCTAGTTCTGTGCTGGACTTGTCTACACAATATTACAATTGCCTGTTTGTCTGTTCTCAGTTGTTTTGTGATATGAATGATGTCATACTATGCTTACCATATTATAAACTTTGTCTCTTTATCCTTAGCTGTCAATACAATATGAAGAAATAGACAATACATTAGCCATGGTACATGGTCACATGTTCGAAACCTGGTTTTATTATGTACTTTGCAGTAAAATACAACTAATATTTTACATGGGTTCAACAGAATAAGTTCTGTATATAGACCAAAGCTATTCTGTTTGGTTTTGCTACCTCGTTAATATCTTCTAATCTGGTACTACTAATGTATAAACTCAACTTTTCAGCAAGCTATGGAACAAATGGTGGAATCGCCACCTTCTGAAGGTGACGAGGCAACTATAACTGTAGTGTCACCTCTTGCTGCAGTGGGTCAGTACCTGTCCACTAACAGTGCCAAAAGCACGTTCCTGCGTAATACTGGGTTGGTTGTTAAGGCAATCTCGTCCAAACTGCCTCATGATCAAGATTTGCAAGCTCAAAACAATGTTATATCTGCGCTCCAGACACAAGTACAATCCCTAACAGAGACCCTTTGTGAAACAAGGACAACCATTGTTCGATGTCGTCAAGATATGCATGGTTTTGAAACCAGACTATCAGACATTTGCTATGTTGTTCAGAAGCCTAGGAGAAATGAAGGCAAAGGTTATGGTGCTCCATCGGACAGTACAACATGAAAACATAACAGTCAGGTTAAATGAACTGAACTTCTGAACTTTTGGTGGTGCATTTATCTGCCGGACTGTTAACTTTTATGCCAACCTTCCTTTTGTTTTATGGTTGTAGTTTGTTTTGTTGCGATACAAAATTTGTTCTTAACGTCCAGCGACCGGCTGATGAAAACAACAAGCCATTTTTGTATAGTGTAGGGTGTTCCCTATATTTGCACTGGTGGTGAACTTTAATGCTCAGTGGATGTAATCTGTGCAATCGCCTTAATAGCCTAGCGGTAGTTTCTGGCTTATTTATTTCCCTAGCCTTCTTTTTCCTTGGTTTGCTAGTGTCCGCAACAACCATTGGCCAGATACGGACCGTGGTAACCTTAAGCTTGCTACGGGTCGTAGGATCAATGGGCCTCCTACGGGCCGTCGCATAAATGGGCCTCCAATGGGCCGTAGAATCAATGGGCCTCCTACGGGCTGTCGGATAAATGTGCTGAAATGGACCGTAAACGGGCGTAATTGGTATCGGGCCAGCACGGTAATGGGTCGTTAACAGGCCGGAAGACAGCAAAGGCTTAATTCTGTCACAGGCATAATGGGTCGTTAATGGGCCAGAATACATGTCGGGTTCGAAACGGCGCAACGGGTTAACAGGCCACAAACGGGTCGATTCTAACCACAGGCTGAATTTGGCCCATTAGGAGAATAGGCCTGTAACAGGCCGAAAGTAATCGAGGGCCGGAAAGGAGCCCAAGAATGTATGGGCCGTCAGTAGGCCGAAAGCTAACATGGGTTGGAAACGGCCCATGTGAATCATGGGCCGTTAATGGGTATAAAGAAATTTACTGTTTATTATGGGCCGGAGTCACCGCGGGCCACTAAAGGGCCCAAAGATATGAAAGGCCTCATATGGGCCGAAAGACGTCATGGGCCATACATGGGCCGAAAGTGAAACGGGCTGGTATTATACTGGACGGCCCACATGACGCTGTTGGGCCAAATTCGGGAATGCTAAAACGGGCCATGAGTTATCGGGTCGTAAAATGGGCTATATGCGAACAAACTGTTAACAGGCTTTTCATGGGCCGGCTCGCTAGCTTTTGACCAAGTCAAACGGGTCGGCCTTTGTAAGCTAAATGGGCCACTGTTGGGCCGTGCCACATGTCAACATATCATAGGTGCCTCTCTGTCCCAATGACGAGCTGACATGTGGTTCCTGTGGCCAATGAGAATTTTACACGTGGAAAATCCCCATTGGTCTGGGCTGTTAACGGGTTATCAGATGCAAACCGGAACCTGATAGCTTAACGGCGACCTGTTACGGTGGAAGCCACATGTCAGTTAACGTTGACGAAAACACTTCCATGACGTGGTATTTATCGTCATGGAAGTGGACACTTTCGTGATGATAATTTCAGTATTGTCATGGAACACTTCTACGACAGCACAGGTATGACTATCTTGATTCTGTCATAAAATCGTCATGGATGTACATGCATGACAGAAAACATGACCTACTATGACAAACACGTATCATCACGAAAGTGTATTTTTTTGTAGTGGATGAGCGTCTTGGTGATGGCTACATTGCTGATGGTAGGCGTACACAGTAGGGGACAGCACCCACGGCCTTCATGGACTTGGGGTGGTCGCTGGGATCGAAGGCGATGGGGAACTCAGACAACTTGAGGCGGCTGGCGGACTCGAGCGCCGGGAGGGCCGCGTTCACCTCCCAAGAGAACCGCTTGAGGTGGCGGTTGGACAGAGGGGCCTGGGCCCCGCCAAGAATGCAGGCCACCCTGCGGGGCTCTTGGTAGCCCCCAGCATTCTTCGTGGGAGGGGAGTCGTTGGCGTGTGGTGGGGCGGCGTTGGCTTGAGGGTCAGCCTACCGTGGCTGGTTCTGCCAACCCTGACGGTTGTTGTCACCGGCGCCATTGTTGTTGTTGCTGTCGCCCCTACGGCCACCTCCGTTGCTGCCACCGCGGCCCTTGCCACACTCCTTGCAGCTGCCGTGGCGCTCGAAGCAGCCCTCGCGAAGAACTTTGAGCTCGTGGCAGTCTTCAGTGCTGTGGGAGTTCATGTTGTGGTAGGCTCAGAAAGGACGGTCGTCCTTCTTGGCCTCGCCGCGGTCGCGGCCGCGCTTGTAGTCCAGCTCCGCCGCTTGCATGGCAGGGCCCTTGTGCTTAGTGTCCTTGCCCTTGGATTTCGCCGCGACAGGCTTAGCATCAGGGTCATTGTGGAGGAAGAGGCGTCTCTCTTCAGCCTTGGCGCAACGGTCGACGAGGACAAACAACTCTGCTGCGGAGTCGAGCTCATCCCTGACGGAGAGCTTCTCGCACATCTTCACATCCGTGACGCCGTTGGTGAAGGCGGAGACGATCGTGACGTCGGAAGCCTTTGGGATCTTGTTGCTGAGGGAGTCCTGGATTAAGGGGTCCTCGGGCGTCTAGGCTACGTAACGTGGGCCGGACTGATGGGCCATGAAGATACAAGACAGAAGACTCTCTCCCATGTCCGGATGGGATTCTCCTTGGCGTGGACGGCAAGCTTGGCGTTCGGATATGAAGATTCCTTTCTCTATAACTGACTTTGTACAACCCTAGTCCCCTCCGGTGTCTATATAAACAGGAGGGTTTAGTCCGTAGAGGCAATGATAATCATAATCAAACAGGCCAGACTTCTAGGGTTTTAGCCATTACGATCTCGTGGTAGATCAACTCTTGTAATACTCATATTCATCAAGATCAATCAAGCAGGACGTAGGGTATTACCTCCATAGAGAGGGCCCGAACCTGGGTAAACATCGTGTCCCCCGTCTCCTGTTACCATCGACCTTAGACGCACAGTTCGGGACCCCCTACCCGAGATCCGCCGGTTTTGACACCGACATTGGTGCTTTCATTGAGAGTTCCGCTGTGTCTTCGCTAGAAGACTCGATGGCTCCATCAATCATCCACAATGATGCTGCCTTGAGGGAGGTGTTTCTCCCCGACCAGATCTTCGTATTCAGTGGCTTCATGCTGCGGGCCAACTCGCTTGGTCATCTAGAGCAGATCGACAGCTACGCCCCTGGCCATCAGGTCAGGTTTGGAAGCTTGAACTACGTTGCTGATATCCGCGGAGACTTGATCTTCGACGGATTCGAGCCCATGGCAGCCGCCCCCTACCACCGCGATGAACATGACCTAAATCTGTCATCGGACCATACCCGGGAGATAGCACGTAACTGCCCTGGCCTTAGATCCGGAGCAGATTGCGCCATCCGAGGACGGGAAGCTCAACCCCGCCACGGAAGCCGCAGACTCAGCGGCATTGGAGCCGCACACAGACCCAACTTCGAACGGGATCTGTGTCACCGGAACCTCGGATTCGTCTTCGGCCACAGGTTCCGAACCGCGTACGTCCGCGCCCATAGAGCTCGATCGGGCACCGATCGTCGAGTTCAGCTCCGCGGACATCTTCTGACACTCACCTTTGGGTGATGTGCTAAACTCATTAAAAACCCTCTCCTTAGCGGGGGACTCACAGCCGAATTATATCCGGTTTGAACTGGGGGCTGATGACGGAGAATTTCGCTTCCCACCCACCGCCCACTTCATTGCCACTGTCGAAGACTTAACCAACATGCTTGATTAAGACTCCGAAGACATCGACGGTATGGACGACGATGCCAGAGAGGAGCAGGCCCAAAACTCGCCGTTTACTGGGCGCTGGACAGCCACCTCCTCTTATGACGTGTACATGGTGGATACTCCCAAAGAGAATAACGGTGATAACAAGAAAGATCCAGTCGAGAATAAACCTCCTAAGACACAGCCAAAGCACCGACGTCAGCGGCACCGCTCTAAATCACACCGTGGAAAAGACAGCAATACCGGCACAAGAGAAAACAATACTCCGGACGATGCCGAAGACAAAGAAGATCCCGTCGAGCCGACTTCCGAATAGGACGATAGGGAAGATGGGCAAGTCAGCCCTGACGAACAGGCCATAAACGAAGACTCAGAGGATAGCAACTATCTTCCACTCTCCGAAGATGAGGTGAGCCTCGGCGACGAAGACTTTATCGTGCCTGAGGAACCCGTCGAGCAGGAGCGCTTTAAGCACCGGCTAATAGCCACTGCGAGGAGCCTGAAAAAGAAACAGCAGCAGCTTCAAGCTGATCAAGATCTGCTCAACGACAGATGGACTGATGTCCTGGCAGCCAAGGAATACGGACTCGAGCGCCCCATTAAAAGTTACCCGAAGCGTAAATTGCTACCCCAATTCGACGACGAGGCACTTGAGCCCATGCCATCAACACGTAATGCGGCTGACCGACCACCACGTGGCCAGGACAAGGCGGCAACTCAAGCCGAACACCTGCCCATACTACCTCGCCATAAAGGCAAAAATACCACAGCTCGGGAATACACATATGACCTGTGGCAAAACCTGGAGAACAGAGCAGGTCAGTCCAGATCGATCTACGGATCACGGAGGCATGCCCTGGCACGCGACGACGGCTATCAAGCCAGACGTACCGAGCATAACCACGTCCGGGCCGAAAATCGCAGACGGACTACATCTGCACTACGTCGTGACTTGGCCCAATATAGAGGCGCCGCACACCCCCTCTGCTTCACTGATGAGGTAATGGAACACGAATTCCCAGAAGGGTTTAAACCCATGAATATCGAATCATACGATGGAACAACAGATCCCGTAGTATGGATTGAAGACTTCCTTCTCCATATCCACATGGCCCGCGGTGATGACCTCCACGCCATCAAATACCTCCCACTAAAATTAAAGGGACCAGCGCGGCACTGGCTGAACAGCCTCCCAGAGAACTCCATTGGCAGCTGGGAAGACTTGGAAGACGCCTTCCACGATAACTTTGAAGGTACATATGTCTGACCTCCAGATGCCGACGACCTAAGTCACATCATCCAGCAGCCCGGGGAGTCAGCCAGGAAGCTCTGGACTAGGTTCCTAATTAAAAAGAATCAAATTGTCGATTGTCCGGATGCCGAAGCCCTCGCGGCATTTAAAAATAGCGTCCGAGACGAATGTCTTGCCCGCCACCTCGGTCAAGAAAAACCAAAATCCATGGCAGCCCTTACCGCTCTGATGACCCGCTTTTGCGCGGGAGAAGATAGCTGGCTCACTCATAGAAGCAACAGCACCAGTGATCCGGGCATTTCCGAAGTTCGAGACGGCAACGGCAAGCCACGACGCAATAAACACAAGCGTCGAAATAATAATGAAGGAACGCAAGACACGGCGGTAAACACCGGATTCAGCGGCTCCAAAACCGGTCAACGGAAAAAGCCATTCAAGGCAAACAGAGACGGACTATCCAATTTAGACAAGATACTGGATCGGCCTTGCCAGATTCATGGCACCCCCGATAAACCAGCCAATCACACCAACAGAAGCTGTTGGGTCTTCAAACAAGCCAGCAAGCTTAATGCCGAACACAAGGGGAAGGGGCCGCCCAGCGACAGCGACGACGAAGAGACTCGCCAACCGAACACCGGGGGTCAGAAGCAATTTCCCCCCGAAGTAAAAACAGTCAACATGGTATACGTGACACACATCCCTACAGAGGAGCGCAAGCGCGCACTACAGGACGCCAATGCCGTAGAGCCAGGCACCCCAAAATTAAGCCAATGGGCGGCCTGCCCGATCACTTTTGATCGCAAGGACCACCCAGCCGGTATCCGTCATGAAAGTTTGGCAGCTCTGATCCTCGATCCAATTATCGATGGGTTCCATCTCACTAAAGTCCTTATGGACAGTGACAGTAGTCTTAATCTACTCTACCAAGACACTGTCCGCAAAATGGGCATTGATCCTTCACGAATCAAGCCCACCACAGCTACCTTCAAAGGAGCAGTGTCCGGCGTAGAAGCTCGCTGCACGGGATCAATTACATTGGAAGTCATTTTCGGCTCGCCGAACAACTTTAGAAGCGAAGGCTTGACCTTCGATATTGTACCGTTCCGCAGCAGCTAACACACACTACTCGGGCGTACCGCTTTTACTCGTTTTAATGCGGTCCCACATTACGCCCATTTCAATCTTAAGATGCCCGGTCCACGCGGCGTCATCACTGTAAACGGAAATACGGAATGCTCCCTCCGTACAGAGGAGCGTACTATGGCTGCTGCAGCCGAAGTACAAAGCGGCCTTATCAAGCCGCGTATCTGATCGGCAGTCAAGCCGCCGGTCTCAACTAAACAGGACCAATCAATCTCAAAGCTGGATTAGCAAGTCGGCCTCCGTCATTCGCCCCATATAGCCGCGAAGTTTATACCGCGCATATATAATTATGCACCTAAAATACCATGGTCATCGGCGGAGGCACAGTACGGACAGGCCTACAATGCGGTCCGCACCCTCATAGTCTTTTTACTTTTCCTAACTATTTTTTTTATCCTTTACAACAGGTGATTTCAAGCCTGGTCATCTTACGGACTCTTTCTAAAGTTCGGCTTTGTATAAATAACCAAAGGCTATTCCTACTAAGGAGCCCTTTCACCGAGGCAAGGCAGCGCAGACGTGCGACAGGAGGTCCTAATGATTTTTGTAAGACCGCACTCTTTATTTTTAAACCTGTAAAGTGCCTTTTTCCTCAGCACTCGGCCCCCGACATGTTAAATAGCCCGGGTAGGGGCGTTATAATCTGTAGAATTGCGTTTAACGTATCAATCAGATTCCAGTGAACATAACCCGTATTCTGTATTCGCTTTTTCTACGTACTGAATTTTGCTTCTTCGGTTGTTTCACGAACGCACCTCGGCACAAATTGCCATGGGCTCGATACGGCAACACATGAGTTGCCGACAAGTTCGAACAACTTTTCAACACACTTTGGTGTCACGAGTTTGGCCTTATATGCATCAGCTCCGAATCATGTCTTTGGTCAATAGTTGGGTTGCCCGGCTCCTGTGCTTACTACCTTACATTCCGCTATATCGGCTAGGGTAGTAAAGGGAGAACTACTGCGATTGTGTCCTGGTTCATCCGGATGAGCACCTCAGTAGAGAAAGCCGAAAACTAACTGTCATGATTCGGTGAGAGCTGGTCAACCACTCGATGACTCATCAGAATCCTTCGCGATTCTCTCCGTATTACACGAAGGACCGTTTTTCTGGTCACCTATGTAACACACCGTATTCGGGTAAACGCGTACATACCAGGGGCTATATCGTAGACCCGCCGTCAAACTCCTATGGCTAAGTGAAAGTGTTAAAGCCCTATAGTCCGATTGCCTAGTTCGCCGCATTGACACCTCCTTCATGGACCAAGACGTTGGGTCAAGAGTGATCAAGTGCTTTTCCGAACACCCCCGCATTATATGCGAGGGAGCTGAAGCCGACGACTGGTAAACTTTCAGATTATATGAAGAACGGCCGCACAGGAGGAACCAATACTTTCAGGCAAAAGTATAAAAATATGGCCCTAATATATCATAATATTGTTTTTACAAACTTGATATATTCACTCGAACATCATATCTTTCGAGCACTGACCCTCTATCAAGCGGGCACCCTCTAGGACGTCCTCAAAATAATGCTCTGGCGTGTGATGGTCCTGGCCCTCGGGTGGACTCTTCGCTGCAATATCGGTGGCCTTCATCTTCGCCCAGTACGCCTTGACGCGGGCAAAGGCCATCCATGCACCTTCAATGCACGTTGACCGCTTAACAGCGTCGATACGCGGCACCGCATCAACAAGTCGCTGCACCAAACCGAAATAACTATTCGGAATTGGCTCAGTCGGCCACAGCCGGACCACGACGTCCTTCATGGCAGATCCGGATATCTTGTGGAGCTCGGCCCACTGGGCCATCTGTTCGTTCAGCAACAGCGGACGCTTCGGCATGCTGAATTGCGACCAGAAAAGCTTCTCCGTTGCACGTCCTTCTTGCGCTTGGAAAAACTGCGCCACATCGGAGACACTCTTCGGCAAGTCCAAGAATGCGTCTGGAGAACTCCACATTTGATTAAGGGGGGCATACTTCGGATCGCCGACTTTAGTCTGTAATAAGAAAGGCTTACCGGCCGCTATCTCCCCAGCTTGCCGGATTTCTTCCCGAGCCGCTCTGGACTCGGACCGTGCTTCTCTCGCCTCTTGTAAGGCCTTGCCGAGTTTGCCCGTTCTGGCTTTGTTATCCTTCTCGAGGAATTTGCATCGAGCATTGGCATCCTTTAGCTCGCGCGTCATGGTAGATATTCTCTCCTCGCACTGGCGCCGAGCAGCCTGTTCGGCCTTTAACTCAGCAGCTGCCTTCTTGGCAGCTGCCTCACTCATCCTGGCTTGCTCCTTGGCTCGGGCAAGCTCAGCCCGTAGGGCCTCAACTGTGGCAGCATTATCTGTAGTTATGCATATCTCAGTATACAATTTTCAGCGTCATGCTCATATTATCATATTTACATATATTGACTGGCCCAAAAACATACCTTGCGCCTCATCGAGCCGCCTATTAATAAGTGTGAGGTCGTCATCCGCCACATCAAGTTTCTGCTTCAGCCTTGCAACCTCTGTAGCTTGGGCAGTCGTCATGGATGAAACAGCCTGTGTTCCAATTCATCGAATTATTTCCTGGGAATATCTTTTTTGATCCTCTGATCGCCTCCCTTCGGACGGCAACCAGAGTCTCAGGGGCTACTATCTATACACAGGTGCATTTTGCACGTAGAAGTGCAATTAAAGATATTACATCGCATACCTCGAAGCCTCTTAGCAGGCTCATGAAGGATTCATTCAATCCGCTTTTCGCGGACAGAATCCTCTCAACTACCGTACCCATTAAGGTACGATGTTCCTCTGAAACGGACGCATGCGGCAGTATGCCCGTCATTGTATCCGGCGCCCCCGGATCCCTGGGAGCGGCCGCAGGAGTATGGACTCCCTTTGAAAGAATATGT
Source organism: Thinopyrum elongatum (assembly GCA_011799875.1). Lineage (NCBI taxonomy): Eukaryota > Viridiplantae > Streptophyta > Magnoliopsida > Poales > Poaceae > Thinopyrum > Thinopyrum elongatum. The sequence continues at coordinate 381,532,610 of CM022298.1, forward strand.
TTACCCAGCTCTAGATTCGTCCCCGGCTGTAAACCGGATAGTCCGGGCCCTTTATTGTTGGTCCCCATAGGGTCCGCATGCCCCGGACTCTGGACGGCCGAAGTATCACCTTCGGGCGTAGTTTTCATTGTCCCTCGCACCGCTTGTTGGTCGGGAGAGATCCTCCGGGACGACACCTTGGAGTCGTCTGCCCTGTCGGGCGAGAAGGTCTGTGGAGGCATCTCGCTTTCCATCATCTCCGGAAGAAGATCCCCCGAGGAGGAGGACTGTTGAGGAAGACTGCGTGCCGGACTGCAAACATATATTTTAAATGTTACCCTGGTAACCGGAAAGCAATGGGATATGTTTCGGATGCCCCTGTTCACTTATGATTCGGCTAAAGGCTTGTCCTTACGGAGGAACTGCGCGACAACGTCGTCTTCTGAACCCGAGCCACCTGACAGGGACATCTTCCCTCGCTTAGGAGTGTTTGCTCCCAAATCCTCGGAGGCGGCCCTCTTCTTCCCATCGGGAGAGGGGATGTCAGTTTCTCCTTCTCTTTTGTCTTCGGAAGAGGGAGTTCCAATCTCCCCGGACATAGTGTCTGGTGTACCTCTAGAATAGAGGTCACCTTCGGCCTTCTTGCTCTCCTCTTTGTCCCCCTTCGCCGACACTTGGTATGGCGCCAGAGCCAGCACCCTTGTTAACACAGGATCTGCTGAGTCTTCGGGAAGAGGGGCCGAACACCTAATTCTTTCCGCCTTCTTGATCCAGGCCTGGTCAAAGACGGTTTTCTCAGTATATTGATACAAGATATTTAACTAAGCTGTGTTCAGGAGTCGAGGGCCTACCGAGGTATCCGGATGGTTGCAGTCGAGGCCGACGTCCTCGGTAGTATCCGGCCACTGTTTTCGTGTCCCGAAGAATAACTTCCACATTCCTTTGTGCGTCATGCCAAAGAAGTGCTGAAGAGTCCATGGTCCTTCTGGATTGAACTCCCACATGCGGAGGGGCTATCGCTGGCACGGCAGGACCCGGTAGACTAGCATTACCTGGATTACGTCGATGAGGCCGGTGTCCTTCTCAAGGAGGCTCCGGATGTGGCTTTGTAGCGTCTGCACCTCGTCCATTGTTCCCCAGTCCAGCCCCTTGTTAATCCATGATGTGAGCCGTAATGGAGGGCCAGGCCGGAACGCAGGTGTAGCTGCCCACTTGGTACCACGGGGTTCAGTGATGTAAAACCACTCCCGTTGCCATAGGTTGGAGGTTTCCATGAAAGAGCCTTTTGGCCAAGGTGTGTGGGTGAGTTTGCTCACCGCCGCACCGCCGCACTCTGCTTGCTTCCCATTGAGTACCTTCGGCTTCATATTAAAGGTCTTGAGCCATAAGCTGAAGTGTGGGGGAATACGGAGAAAGGCCTCGCACATGACGATGAACGTCGAGATGTGAAGAAAGGAGTCCGGAGCCAGATCATGAAAATCTAGCCCGTAATAGAACATGAGTCCGCGGATGAAGGGATGGAGAGCGAACCCTAGCCCTCGGAGGAAGTGAGAGATGAATACGACCCTCTCGCCGGATCTGGGAGTAGGAATGACCTGCACTTGAGTAGGGAGCCTGTGGGGGATTTCCGCGGTCAGGTATTTTGCCGCCCGGAGCTTCGCGATATCCTCCTCTGTGACGGAGGAGGCCACCCACCGGCCTTGAGGGTTGGGTCCGGACATGACTAGGAGGCTCGGAATGAATAAATTGAACCTTGGGTGCTGGAACTCGAGGTTGGAAAGGATGAGGAAAAGAGAAGGCGTGGGTGAAAGGGGTGAATCCTTATCTCCTTATGAAGGCAGTGAATATCAAGCGCCTCCCCACTCGCCTTAAAACTCGCCTATTCCCAAGGGCCGCGCAGACAGCATGGTTGGATTACCCATGCCCGTATCGATGAGAATCCCGTAATAAGGGGACATGATCTCTCCTTCGACAAGACGTGCCAATAAAATCGCTTCTCGAAACGTGGAGCGGGAGGCTAAAAAGAAAACGGTTCGAAATAATGACCGTGCAGGAACGTGGTGTCGCGTTACAAAAAGTTGTCAGCAGATGGGACTCGTGAAATATTATACTCTCTGCGGTTGTGTGTGGTACTTGTTTTGCAGAGCCGGACACACTTTCTGTGCTCGAAGTCTGTTCTGGAGTATTCGGAGGAGGAACCCGCCTTGCAATGCCGAAGACAATCTGCGCGCCGGACACATCGTCATTGAAGCCTGGTTCAGGGGCTACTGAGGGAGTCCTGGATTAAGGGGTCCTCGGGCGTCCAGGCTACGTAACGTGGGCCGGACTGATGGGCCATGAAGATACAAGACAGAAGACTCTCTCCCGTGTCCGGATGGGATTCTCCTTGGCGTGGACGGCAAGCTTGGCGTTCGGATATGAAGATTCCTTTCTCTGTAACCGACTTTGTACAACCCTAGTCCCCTCCGGTGTCTATATAAACTAGAGGGTTTAGTCCGTAGAGGCAATGATAATCATAATCAAACAGGCTAGACTTCTAGGGTTTTAGCCATTACGATCTCGTGGTAGATCAACTCTTGTAATACTCATATTCATCAAGATCAATCAAGCAGGACGTAGGGTATTACCTCCATAGAGAGGGCCCGAACCTGGGTAAACATCGTGTCCCCCGTCTCTTGTTACCATCGACCTTAGACGCACAGTTCGTGACCCCCTACCCGAGATCCGCCGGTTTTGACACCGACAGTTGCGCACCTGGCTGAAGCACTGGATGAACTTGCGGAGGGGCTCGCCAGGGCGCTGGCACATGGCCCACAGGTCATTGAGCGTGAGGGGACGGACGCTCGTGCCCATGAAGTTGGCAACAAACTGCTTGCACAGGTCCTCCCACGAAGAGATGGACTCCTCGGGGAGGTTCATGAGCCATGTGTGCGCGGCGTCCTTGAGGGCCATGGGAAACCAGTTTGCCATGACCCGGTCATCCCCCTTCGCAGCCTGGATGCTGATGGTGTAGAGCAGGAGGAACTCTGTGGGCTTGGCGCTGCCGTCGTAGCGGGGAGGGAGCTTAGGCTTGAACTTGTCGGGCCACACCAGACGGTGCAGCCCGGGGGTGAGGGACAGGTAGCCCCCGGTGGTGACGACGCCTCCGTCGAGGGCCGCGCGGTTCTAGTGCCTAGTCGTGGCAACGTCATGGAGGAAGCGGTCCTGATGGTTGTGCGCCTTCTTGAGGATCACGCGCGTGTCCGGGGCTGCGCGGCGGACGATCTGACAGTTGTCGCCATCGCTGGCCGGCGCAGACAACCTGTGAGACGGCTCCGGAGCATGTGCCGCAGGACGCCACTCGGTCGCGTAGCGGGCCGGAGGAGGAGGAGGAGGCGCGTCACGCCTAGCCCGGTCGGCGCAGGCCGGCGGAGGAGGCTGAGAGCGGGAGGGCGCCTGACCATCGTGCATGGCATCGACGAGCTCGGTGATGCGCCTGAGCCAAGCGTCGTAGCGTTCTCGGTGGGGCGATAGTGCAACAGCTTCTGTGTCATGAGCAGCGCGGCGTGCGGAGTGGGACGGTCGCGACGCGCAAGTGAGGAGGTGGTGGCGGAGTGACCATGCGCCTGCTCATTCATCGAGGGTGGATGGAGGAGGCAACTCGCTCCCCAACGGGCTCGGTGGCGGCGCGAGGGAGCCGCCCAGGGGCACCTCGGGCGGCGGGCGCAGTGTGGACCCTTGCGGCAGCCCGGCGCGAGGCGCGTTACCGGTGAGCGGCGGCGTCGTCCATGTCGATGTTGACGTCGAAGTTGAAGGAGCGAAGACGGCAATTTCCCCTACCTGGCGAGCCAAATGTCGGAGTCTAGGATCTGTGTCTGAGAAACTTCTCCAAGAACTAGGGTTCAAACTCTGGGGTGCTTTGCTTGGCAGCCTATGACACGACGACAACTACGGCGGGATCACGATGGGCACGCTGGCTCTTACCGGACACGCAGTGGACGCGCGAGCTACCCAGGTTCGGGCCACCGTGCAATGTAATACCCTACTCCTGCCTATGTTGGATTGCTTTGTAATGGAGAGCTTGTGGCTTGAGGTACACGAGAGGTGGGGGAGAATGGCTCAATCCCCTTACATGGAGGTGGTCCTACCCCTTTTGTAGTGCCTTGGTCCTATTCCCCGAAAATATGAGCGGGAAAGGGTGGCTACAGGGAAGCAATTCAAAGGGGGACATGTGCCGAGGCTTATCCTAACTAAAGGCGGTCTCCACCTGATAAAGTAGTCATCCTGACCTGTTGGTGGGCTCGGCGATGACCTCCGGCCTGGCGTGTCGATCCGTCCTGATGTTCTTACACCAAAGAGGAAAGCTTTGGGACTTGCTTTGGGGGAGGCATATGCCTCTACTCCCTTATCACCATAATGGAAACTGGCCTTGGTCATGCCCCGTTGTCCTTATCTTGACAGCGTGATGTCATCCACATGATGGGCGCGGAGCCCCGCAGCTGGCGTCATATGACTCGCCTTGTGAGGCGGCCTCGCGAGAGGAGCCTCCCGAGGCGATCTGGTGCTTGGGGGCCTCGGCTGGGCTTGATCTGGCGGCAAGGGGGCCTCACGAGGCCTGCCCCTCATGAGGCGGCTCCCTCCGGAGCGGCCGAGGCAGGGCCATCCCTCATGGGCCGACCCACGTGTTGTCTTCTGGGCCGGAGGCAGACGGGCCGTGGTACCCTGGTTCCCACTGGGCCGACATCTATGAATACATGAGTGGTATTCGGGTGAACCTTTGGTTATCACGTGCTATTCCCTTTGCTTCCTGACACTTTACAAAACCCGAGGTGAGATATATCGGTATCCTCTTGAGTCATTCCCATGCTCACTATACCGGTCTCCTCGTTACTGGTTTTGTTCTTCTTTCTCATTGACATGTTTCGGCATCCCTGTGACCTAGTCACCTATGTATGGCCAAACGATGATGGATGTCATCACACGGAGTGGGCCCTAAGAATATCTCTCAATCATCAGAGGAACAAATCCCATTCTTGAGCTATCTAGACCCTTGTCATACTTTGCAATGAACATGAAAGTTGTCGCTATGATCACCGTGTTACATATGACATTCAATTAACCCCAAAGTCCATCGTTCTATAAGAAATGACTACGATACTCTCCTTGTCTAAGGAACTAAAGCATGAATTAACTCTGCATGTTATATCAATGGACTTGTGATGATTGCATCTTAAAGTATAACAAACAAGTTGGGTCCATTCGATATGATCGTTCTTCTAACATCATACCATCAATGTTGTTTTGGGATTATCGTTACACCTAATGATATCCCAAGATCCAGAAAATATGATCAACATACAACACTTGAGCTAGTCCTAGAGGCAAGACTAGGAATCATGTTTTACCGTTTATCATTCCACACGTGCTCATGAGTTTTCCTCTGAATCACACATTCCAGAATCATAAAAATTATAGCATAGAACATAAACTCTTTATTATAAATTTGGAAATAAATAATAAAATATTATTTCCTCTAGGGGCATATTTCCAACAGACTCCCACTTGCACTAGAGTCAATGATCTAGTTACATAGCTTCTTTAACACCAATGGCTATCCGATGTTGCTCATGGTAGAGGCTTCGTCATCGTGTCCGACACATTCAAATCCGTATGAATCTTGAGTACTTTCACAAATCCCTTTTTGACATGTTGTCGAATGATGTGATACTTGCATTATATATGTCTGGTCATCATGTGGGACCTTGGTTCTTTTGCTTGAGCAACGACACCACTATTATCACAATAGAGCTCCACTGGATTCAATGCACTTGGAACCACACCAATCTCCGCAAGGAACTTTTTGATCTAGATTGCCTCATTTGAAGCATCTGAAGCCACAAATATATTCTGCTTCAGCCGAAGAATCCGCAATAGTGTTCTGCTTGAAACATTTCCAAACCACCACACCACCATTAAAGGTGAAAACATAGCCCGATTTAGATTTATAGTCATCTATATCAGTCATGAAGCTAGCATCATTGTAACCAATTACCACGAGCTCTTCATCTCCTCCATAGACAAGGAGCCTGTCCTTTGTCCTTCTGAGGTACTTAAGAATATTTTTAACAGCTGCCCAGTGAGCCAATCCTGGATCACTTTGGTACTTGCTACTAACACTGTGATGCCCCGACTTAATCATGCACTAACCATACATGCAAATGTGCATGATCAAGATCAGAGACTCACGGGAAGATATCACAACACAACTCTAGACACAAAATAATGTCCTACAAGCCTCAAATTACAAGCCAGGGGCCTCGAGGGCTCAAATACATAAGCTCGAATACAAACGAATCAGCGGAAGCAACAATATCTGAGTACAGACATAAGGTAAACAAGTCTGCCTTAAGAAGGCTAGCACAAACATCAACATGGATCGAAAAGGCAAGGCCTCCTGGCTGGGAGCCTCCTAACTACTCCTGGTAATTGGCGGCCTCCACGTAGTAGTAGGCACCCTCGGGGTAGTAGTAGTCATCGGTAGCGGCATCTGGCTCCTGGGATCCGTCATCTGATTGCAACAATCGGGTATGGGGGAAAAAGAGGTAGCAAAGCAACCGCGAGTACTCATCCGAAGTACTCGCAAGACTTACATCAGATCTATGCTCAGTATGCATCAGTATCAAAGGAATGGGGTTGTATCTTTGGACTAGATTGCAGAAATGCCAGAAAAGAGAGAAAGGCCTAGCCTATCGAAGACTAGCATCTTGCAGCATTAGAAGAGATAAGAGTAACATAACATAGGTAATACGTATCTCGTAGTATCAATGCCCAGAGATCCTTTCTTGAATCCCTGCGAGAAAGCAATCCTGAAGCCATCATATCCATTTCACATCTTCAGTATCCAGTTCTAGTTGTATCGATCGAGATACAACTCCGAGCGTCCGTTACCGTGGACACGACTATTCGAATAGATATACTTCCCTACAGGGGTGCACCAACTTACCCAACATGCTCGATTAACTCCGGCCGGACACACTTTAACGGGTCATGCCCGGCCTCGGCTGATCAACATGTCGTAATCCTACCTAGGCTCAACAGAGAGGCTAGCACGCCGGTCTACATCCTAAGCACGCAGGGGTCTTGGGCCCATCGCCCTTTGCATCCTGCATATTGCGTACATGGCCTGGAGAAGACCCACCCCCTTAATACAAGCGCAGGTGGTTCCCGTCCAACCGGGCGCTTGCTGCTCAGTCACTGACGTCCGAAGAGATTTCGGAAGAATCTTACGACACAGAGTGCCCATACTTATTCGCGCGTGGTGGTTAGTGCAAAAAGGCCATAGGCCTACTCAGATCACATATCCAAACCGTTAGTGTCTTGGGAGCGCGCGGAGATGATCAATGATCCATGATATGTGGTCCCGTCGCCCCATATCACGGACTTACGACAAGGGCTAAGAATGCCCGGCCGTGCCGTGTAGAAATCTCGCGGGTACCCTCCTGGTCAACCCGACTCCACATCACTCGTGGGTACCCTCACGGTCAACCCGACTTCACATTTCTCTTGCAGGTACCCCTCGGGGCTAACCCGACATCAGTAACTCTCGCGGGTACCCCTCAGGGCCGACCGACTTCAACATGGTTCTGGGGGTATAGTCAAAGTAACCATGTGTCCAAAACATCAAGGGGGAAATCCGAAGAATCACCCTCGATGGATTTCCACTCGATGGTCCATAACACCAAGGGGGAATCCGAGGAATCACCCTCGATGGATTCCACCTGATGTAACTATCAAGGTGAACTTGGAGGAATCACCTTCGAAGGGTTCACACTTGAGGTGTTGCACGACAGTCTTTATCGAGAGTGGTGAAGGAGGAATCACTGATGACCCACAAGTATATGGGATCAATCATAGTCCTTTCGATAAGTAAGAGTGTCAAACCCAACGAGGAGCAGAAGGAAATGACAAGCGGTTTTCAGCAAGGTAATTTCTACAAGCACTGAAATTGTCGGTAACAGGTAGTTTGATAGCGAGAAAATTTGTAACAAGCAAGTAATGGTAATGGTAAATAAAGTGCAGCAAGGTAGCCCAATCCTTTTGTGGCAAAGGACATGCCAAAATGGTCTCTTATAATTAATAAGCAAAGTGTTCTTGAGGGCACACGGGAATTTCATCTAGTCACTTTCATCATGTTGCTTTGATCCGCGTTCGCTACTTTGATAATTTGATATGTGGGTGGACCGGTGCTTGGGTGCTTTTCTTACTTGAAAAAACCTCCCACTTATGATTAACCCCCTCGCAAGCATCCACAACTACGAGAGAAGTATTAAGATAAAATCTAACCATAACATTAAACATATGGATCCAAATCAGTCCCTTACGGAATAGCGCATAAACTAGGGTTTAAGCTTCTGTCACTCTAGTAACCCATCATCTAATAACTACTCCACAATGCATTCCCTTAGGCCCAAAGATGGTGAAGTGTCATGTATTCGATGTTCACATAACACCACTAAGGGAATCACAACATTCATATCATCAAAATATCGAACACATATCAAATTCACATGATTACTTGCAACATGACTTCTCCCGTGACCTCAAGAACAAAGGTACCTACTGACAAATAATATTCATGCTCAAGATCATAGGGGTATTAATTAGCATAATGGATCTGAACATATAATCTTCCACCAAATAAACCATATAGTAATCAACTACAAGATGTAATCAACACTACTAGTCACCCACAGGTACCAATATGAGGTTCCAGTACAATGATTGAACACAAGAGATGAACTAGGGTTTTGAGATGAGATGGTGTTGTTCAAGATGTCGATGGAGATTGGCCTCCCAAAGATGAGAGGGTTGTTGGTGATGACGATGGCTTCGATTTCCCCCTCCGGGAGGGAAGTTCCCTCGACGGAATCACTTTGCCGAGGGCAAAAGTGCTCCTGCCCAAGTTTCACCTCGAGACGGCGGCGCTCCGTCCCGAAAGTCCTCTCTTTATTTTTTCTAGGTTAAAAGACCTTATATACCAGAAGATGGGCACCGGAGGTGGGCTGGGCTGCCCACCACCCACCAGGGCGCGCCTGGGGGGCCTGGCGCGCCCTAGTGTCTTGTGGGCACCAGGCAACCCCCCTCTGGTAGTTATTTGCTCTAATATTTATTATATATTCCAAAATAATTCTCCGTAAAATTTCAGCTCATTTGGAGATGTGCAGAATAGGTATCTCTAACATAGCTTTTTCAGGTCTAGAATTCCAGCTGCCGGTATTCTCCCTCTTTGTGTAAACCTTGCATATTATGAGAGAAAAGGCATTAGAATTACTCCATAAAGTGTTATTATGCATAAAAACATTATAAATAACAGTAGAAAAACATGATGCAAAATGGACGTATCAATCACCCTCGATAGACCACGACCGACTAGCTACACTACAGAGATCTCATCAGAAGTGCTATACGAGGTATCACCCTCGACACTCGACAGTAACTCTGGAGAGTCGTACAACTAAGGGGGTGTGATGTGATGTGTTGGGCTCTGGACGTCGATCACGTTGATCGAGTCACCGATGAAAAAGCGGGGGCAGCAGGGACAAGGTGAGGGGTCACTAATGGATAACTAACCAACCTATACTAAGCATTTAGGATAAGCAGGTAAGGTACAAAAGCAGGCTATGCATCAGAATAGGAGAAATTAATTACAGTAGCAAAATCTAATGCAAGCATGAGAGAGAATGGAATGGGCGATATAGGAATGATCAAGGGGGTTTTGCTTGCTTGGAAGCTCTGCATACAGATACGGATCCTCGACGGTGAAGTAGTTGATCACCAAATCAATAGCGGCCGTGGGATCTACGGGAAAGAAGTATGTGGATGGCATATTCAGATTCGTCCTATTTTTTGATTATTTTTCATATATAATTATTTTCATCTGACTTACAGATTATTTTATATGATTTTTCAAATTTAAAATATTTCCTAAATTCTCTGGAATTAATTTAATTCGAAATTAAATTAAGGTTTAATTGCTATGGGTACACATAATGTGTACCTTATGTGTACCCAGCAATGTGCAACAAAAGCTGATAGGGTGGCCCTAGTTGACTGGGTCAACTGCCCAGTCAGCAGAGGCTGACTGGTGGGGCCAGGGGCTCAGTTAGCAGCCCAGTCAACAGTCAACAGTTTGACTGTTGACTGGTCAATCCTGACCAGTGGGCCCCATTGGTCAGGGAGACATTTATTAAAACATGTTTAATTTAAATTAATTAATCTAATTAAGCGGTGGGGCAGAGCTGTCAGTGGTTAATTAATTATTTGATTAAATTTAAACATAAACTAATTACTAAACTACGGGGGCCACATGTCAGGCAGGGGGTCAGGTTTCGGGTTTGTTAAGTGGGGGGGGGGGTAATTAGCCCCTAATGTTGATGCCATGTTGGCAGCCGCCGGGGTTAGTCACCGGCGACCTCAAGTCACGGCGGAGGCACACCGGAGGCCAGTGGAGCAGTGGAGGAGGGCACTAGTGGGTAGCTCTCGCTCGCCCACATCCAGGGGAGCAAGGGCGGTTCGCGGGGGTGCCGGAAACAACACCGGTGAGCACCTGAGCGGCGTCCGGAACCACGAGCTTGGCATGGGTGGTGCTACGATGCACGGGGGCGGCATTGAGGGGCTGGCTGGCTTCCTGGGAAAGCCAGGAGCAAGACTGCATGCACGGAAGCGAGCCACGCGTGCGATGGTCGCGGCGTCATTGCAAGCGGCGGCGAGGAGCTATGACATCGGCGGGACTACGGCTAGCGGTCCCGCATGAGCTAGAGAAGAGAGGGGGAGGAAGGGGAGCTCACGGCGGTTCTCGGGGAAGGTTCGGGGAAGATAGTGAGGCAACAACGACGGTGAATCGACGATATTAGAGGCGGGCGGCGCTGGGGAAGAAGTGGTCAAGGTAGACAGTGATGTGGCTCCCCTGCCCCGATCCAGGGGCGTCGGTGATGTAGTCGAAGGCGAGGGTCCTCCTAGACATGCTCGAGCGCCTCGGGGTGGCCGGTGGCTGCGCCAAATGGCGAGCGGTGGCTACGGACGCACTCGGGCGAAGTTGGCAGCAAGGAAGAAAGCGCGTGGGAGGTGGGAGAAGTGGATCCGAGGCGCTAGGGTTCAGGGAGGGATAGAGAGGGAGCAGGGGAGCTGCTCTTATCCACCTGCGGTCGTTGAGGGCCGTGCGTGCACACGTCGATGGCCATGGCGCGTGCCCGCGGCCTTTTCCTAGCGTAGCGGGAGAGGCCAGAGCGGTGGGTTGGGCCCGGTACAGTGCGCGTTGGGTCGCGGTGCACTGTGGCACTAGGCCCAGTGGCACAGTAGGTGTTGTGCATTTTTCCTTTTCCTTTTTATTTTTTCTTTTCTATTTTGTTTTGTATTATTTTGAGCTACTATATGAGTTTTGCTTAATACAAAACTTGGCACGTAATTCATGCACAATATTGTGTTGCTGCACAAAAAGTTCCAGAGCATTTGGCAAACTTTAAATATTTTTAGAAATTGAAAAGGTTAATTAAATTTGATGTTGGTCCACTATTTTGATTCCAAAGGGCATTTTGGTAATTCAAATGAGGTTGGTTTCTACATGACAATTCCTTAGTGAATATTGGCAACCCAACGGACATTTTTATTTTGCTGTTTGAATAGGTAAATATTTGGCTGGCAATTTAAATTTGAATTTGAATTGGTTTTCAATCACGGGGAAATTTAGCTTAGTAATCAGGGTGACTTGGCATCATTTTTATGGAGTTACTGTAGCATGATTCTCGGGGTGTTACAATTCTCCTCTACTATAAGAAATCTCGTCCAGAGATTTAAGAGGTGGAGTAAGGGGGAAAGTTCTGGTTACGAAATTCTAACGAATCTTCTTGTCCTTGGTTGCTCTTCTCGAAGAAGTTGATCCCTTTCGTTGATGTCTTCAATTCGCTGCATCAGGGTATTATGATGAAGTCATCATCCTTTCTTCCAAATCTCCATCGTACTTACGAAAAGGACAAGAGGGGAAAACTCTTTAAGGACGGATTTTCACAAGATTGAGCATCGAACGGTTAACTTAGGGGAAGAAGCATAAAGTATCTCTGGAGTTGATTACATGAAACACCTCGAGAGCATTATAAGAGAGTAGGAAAGTTCCAAACGGGTAAGCAATCATTCAGTGCCTGAAGTAGAGTGTGAAGGGGGTTTAGAGCAACGGAATAAGTGTTGCGGCTAAAATCTGAATAGATCATCTCTAGGAAGGTGGCTCGTGATCTACATATGAAGCCAAGCATGAGGAATAACTTTAGAAACAGGGGTGTACAGGAGAGTCAGGTTTTGATCCTGTGGAACTATGGGTTATGGGCCCAACATGTGGGCTAAAAATAGAAAGGGCGCTGACGTCTTGCACGGTCATGATAGCAAGGCATGTCAGAGGATAGCCTGTCAGTTATGTTGGCAACAACGTTGGTACCAAGGGCGAGGGACGAAGAGAACCATTTTTCTGCTCGCAGGAATGAGGCGGACCAATAGGCAAAGTTCTCGTCCACCGGTGGTTACCGGAATGTCATCAATAGTAGTAACAAGGTCTTACTGACAGAGTTGTACATCGAGGTGCTTACTTAAGCAGGGATTTATTATTGCTTATATCATATAGATCACAAGAAGGGTTAAACAAACCAATGGAAAGGAAAAAATGATTATCAGATTTAAACAGAACAATGGAAAGGAAAATGCGTATACACGACTATTAGGTGTATCTCCTTCCCAAGAGTAAGTAGAGCAGGATAATCATGACAGGACTGCAAGTAGATAATCTTCTAGGGAAAGGGGTGAGAAACTCATGATGTTACCCATACAATGGTGTTTGGATAATCGATCAAGAAACATTTAGCATTATGCTTCCAAAGTTCTTGTTGATGTTTGAGTACCACAGTCATGCTTCGGGATAACATTGACATGGTCATCGGTAAAGGTCAGACTTTGGATACACAAAGGATCCATCGGAAACAACTTATAAAATAATTCATAGAATTTCAGCAAGGAAAAGATGAGGATGTGGCCGACGGGCACAGTTGCAATTCATTGAGATTTCCATAAACAAGGATTTTCACAATTTAAGTGAACAACGTGATATCATTGGACACACCAAAGTATATAATGAAGTATGTTTGAGGAGAACATCCACAATTAAACATTGAATCAAAATGCACCTGGAAATATGGACCAAGTAGCATGATCAATGTTAGAATGGTGTTTCAATAACCAAAAGACCTAGAATGAAACTATCGACCATTCACTTCAAAGCAATAGGGTTGCTAGAAGTTTTGAATTCACACATCATAGTTCAATTGTCGGTATTCCGGTTAGAAACAACACAGGGACCAAGAAATGAACGGAGATGGCGAGAAGTATTACTGTATCAAGAATTCTTAATAGGTGGAGAAATTCTCACAACATCCTTGACATAAAAGATGGTAATACTCCAAGGTAAAACATATATAACATAAGTTGGATAGCAAGGAACAGCATAACATGAACAAGTTTTTGTTGGAGGGAAGGCAATAATGTTGTCGATGATAACACAAATCATCGAGGGGCAATGATGGTATTTATCCTCATGAATTCAATAGATATCCTGGAAGAGTTCAGAATGTTGATGATGATCACATCACATTTGTCGAGAGGTTTCTCGAAGATGTAATCGATCATCGATGACATCAAGCCAAAGGGATGGTGAAGCAAAAGGTTATTAGAACCACAGACAAGATGCAATCTCAGCGTCAGAGTTGCTTTTCAAGACAAACAATATGATGTTGATAGCTTGATGTAGCTTAGTGCACGGTCGGGATTATGTTCCGGGGATGAAGGACATATATAGCATGGTCAAGCTTTAGCATGACGATGATGATATACACAATTGACTGGGAATGACATGATCAAGTACAACTCGTAAGCAATGAAGATTACTAAGAGCTATCGAATCATAGTGCAAAATCGATTCACTTATTGGTGTTCTTGAGTGACTTCACAACTCAAGACTAAGGAAAAATTAGAATCAGTGAGAGTAATATTCCAACAAGAATTCATAAGAGATAGTGCAATGGCACGATATCCTCGAGATAACAAGGGGCAATACTCGAGGTAGATCAGAACAGAGGTTGGACAGGCCTATTGATTTGTAGAAGACAAGTGCTTTAACTTGTCTGGGTAATGGGATCAAAGAAGAACAATCATGGTCGGAGCCACGGTTGTAAAGGACCAAACATAGATACAAGATGAACTTATAACCAGGGTATAATTATTATTACAAGAAGCTTCCATGATAAGCTCCACATCGGGTCCATGGGCCTAAACACAAAGGTTCAAGGTCGACTCCCACTTCTCCAATGCCTAACCTTTTATTCACTTCTCGTCTTCGAAGAAGTTGTATAGTTGAAACTTTATCCGACGAAACACCAGTAGATATAACCCGCAAAATCTTCGGGTTCACACAGATTATGGAAGGCTTAGGTTCAACCCATCGGGTCATTTTGGAACATATACCACAAACTTTAGGAGTAAATTACACAAGCTCGAAAGCAGAGCATGGTTGACAAAGCAGAGGATACAATTTACCAAAGGCATTATGTATCCGAAGAAAGACTCACAAAGTTATTGAATATGAAGGACACCATCGGATAATAACCTAGCAATGGGTATGGCGGTCCACAATGAAGCTGATGTGAGTATCGGTACTCAATTAGAGGAAGAAAGAATGCAAAGGCATCAGATCATAGAAACATCTGAATAATTCAGCGCTTAAATACAAAGGAATTATGATATCTAGACCGGTGTATCAGAATTAGATGCTCTGATTAAGTATGAGTAAGTTGAATAGACTTAGGGGCACAATCGGTCAAGGTTTTGTTGACTGAGAACCAACTCATGCCTAGAGTGATGTCTGAGCCGAAGGGAAGAATTCTAATTGTGATTGATGATTGCGAGCATTAACATACATCTCGAATCAAAGTCTCAAAATGACAATGACAAAGGATACTAATGAATATTGCTAGATATATGGAAAGTAACCATAATGCAAGCAAACAAGTATTTGCAGAGTAATAGTTGACAGAGGATTATCGGAAGATCGGATAGTATTTCAAAGTATCTTGTGAATCATATGAACAACTAGGAATGAACAAATCCTTGATAAGTGTGAGGAATTATTCGTAGGGGTATTCATGCGGCAAAGAAATGCAAGGCGGTAAACTCAAATGATTCTCGGGACAACGAAAAGTATTTTGGGGCATCTTATAATAACAAGATCAATGGGATTGAATGTAAGAATGGAAAGTGTATGTAGTTATCCATATGGATATAAAAGTGGTAGGGAATTTTCAAAGGCGGTTGGCACAAGGGTCTCGGTAAAACATCAAAGAGTATCTTCGGAATCTTGTGATGAAGCAGGAGATCATCGGGAATGAAGGGGCTCTCTGAGAGGAAGTAGTTACGAGAACCTAAGGTTAGAGTTAGCAAAATCTTTAACCCGAGTAGAAGAGAGATCAGAATCCCAGAGTAAAGGCGAGGAGTAAAAGATACTAATACCACCCATTTGTGATGTGGGCTAGTAAGCCACACAACAATGTCAGTAATTTTTTTCCAAAGACTAGACTCCACTTCGGCTAAGGAGTTGGAAAGGGGCTACCTACAGGCAGTCGGCTCTGATACCAACTTGTGATGCCCCGACTTAATCGTGCACTAATCATACACGCAAATGTGCATGATCAAGATCAGAGACTCACGGGAAGATATCACAACACAACTCTAGACACAAAATAAAGTCATACAAGCTTCACATTACAAGCCAGAGGCCTCGGATACATAAGCTCGAATACAAACGAGTGAGTGGAAGCAACAATATCCGAGTACAGACATAAGGTAAACAAGTCTGCCTTAAGAAGGCTAGCACAAACATCAACATGGATAAAAAAGGCAAGGCCTCCTGCCTGGGAGCCTCCTAACTACTCCTGGTCATCAGCGGCCTCCATTTAGTAGTAGGCACCCTCGAGGTATTAGTAGTTGTCGATAGCAGCATCTGGCTGCTGGGATCCGTCATCTGATCGTAACAATCGGGTATGGGGGAAAAAGAGGTAGCAAAGCAATCGTGGGTACTCATCCGAAGTACTCGCAAGACTTACATCAGTTCTATGCTAAGTATGCATCAATATCAAAGGAATGGGGCTGTATCTTTGGACTAGACTGCAGAAATGCTAGAATGAGAGAAAGGCCTAGCCTATCAAAGACTAGCATCTTGCAGCATCAGAAGATATAAGAGTAACATAACATAGGTAATAAGTATGTTGTAGTATCAACTCCCAGAGATCCTTTCTCGACTCCCTACGAGAAAGCAATCGCGGAGCCATCATATCCATTTCACATCTTCAGTATCCAGTTCTAGTTGTATCGATCAGGATACAACTCCGAGCGTCCGTTACCGTGGCCACATCTATTTGAATAGATATACTTCCCTGCAGGGGTGCACCAATTTACCCAACACGCTCGATTAACTCCGGCCGCACACACTTTAACGGGCAACCTCGGCCAATCAACACGCCGTACTCCTACCTAGGCTCAATAGAGAGGCCAACAAGCCGGTCTACATCCAAACGCGTAGGGGTCTTGGGCCCATCGCCCTTTGCACTCCTGCACATTGCATACGCGGCCTGGAGCAGACCCACCCCCTGATACGTCCATTTTGCATCATGTTTTCCTACTATTATTTATAGTGTTTTCATTCAATATAACACTTTGTGGAGTAAGTCTAATTCCTTTTCTCTCATAATATGCAAGGTTTACGGAAAAGAGGGAGAATACCGGCATCTGGAATTCTGGACCTGAAAAATCTATTTCAGAGATACCTATTCTGCACATCTCCAAATGAGCTGAAATTTTACGAAGTTTTATTTTGGAATATATAAGAATTATTGGAGAAACGAAAAACCAGAGGGGCCACCCACGTGCCCACTAGGCATGAGGGCGCACCTACCCCCCTCCCCCCCAGCGCGCCCTGGTGGGTAGTGGGGCCCCTGGCCAGCCTTCAATGCCCATCTTCTGGTATAGAAGCCCATTTACCCTAGAAAAATAAAGAGAGGACTTTCGGGATGGAGCACCGCCGTCTCGAGGCAGAACTTGGGCAGGAGCACTTTTGCTCTCCGACAGAGTGATTCCGCCGAGGATACTTCCCTCCAGGAGGGGGAAATCGAAGCCATCGTCATCACCAACAACCCTCTCACCTTGGGAGGATCAATATTCATCAACATCTTCACCAACACCATCTCATCTCTAAACCCTAGTTCATCTCTTGTGTTCAATCTTGTGCCAAAACCTCAGATTGGTACCTGTGGGAGACTAGTAGTGTTGATTACATCTTGTAGTTGATGCTAGTTGGTTTATTTGGTGGAAGATTATATGCTTAGATCCATTATGCTATTTATTATCCCTCTGATCTTGAGCATGAATATGATTTGTGAGTAGTTGCTTTTGTTCTTGAGGACATGGGAGAAGTCTTGTCATAAGTAATCATGTGAATTTGGTATTCGTTCGATATTTTGATGATGTGTATGTTGTGATTCCCTTAGTGGTGTTATGTGAATGTCGACTACATGACACTTCACCATCTATGGGCCTAAGGGAATGCATTGTGGAGTAGTTATTAGATGATGGGTTGCTAGAGTGACAGAAGCTTAAACCCTAGTTTATGTGCTATACCGTAAGGGGCTGATTTGGATCCATATGTTTAATGCTATGGTTAGATTTTATCTTAATTCCTCTTTCGTAGTTGTGGATGCTTGCAAGAGGGGTTAATCATAAGTGGGAGGCTTTTTCAAGTAAGAACAACACCCAAGCATCGGTCCACCCACATATCAAATTATCAAAGTAGCGAACGCGAATCAAACGAACATGATGAAAGTAACTAGATGAAATTCCCGTGTGTCCTCAAGATCATTTTACTTATTATCAGAGACCGTTCCAGACTGTCCTTTGCTACAAAAAGGATTGGGCAACCTTGCTGCACTTTTGTTACCGTTACTATTACTTGCTCATTACAAATTATCTTGCTATCAAACTATCTGTTACCGACAATTTAAGTGCTTGCAGAAAATACCTTGCTGAAAACCACTTGTCATTTCCTTCTGCTCCTCGTTGGGTTCGACGCTCTTACTTATCAAAAGGACTATGATTGATCCCCTATACTTGTGGGTCATCACCCCCTTAATACAAGCGCAGGTGGTTCCCGTCCAACCGGGCGCCCGCCGCTCAGTCCCTGATGTCCGAAGAGCTTTCAGAAGAATCGTACGACGCAGAGTGCCCATACTTATTCCCGCGTGGTGGTCAGTGCGAAAAGGCCAGAGGCCTAACTGGATCACATATCCAAACCATTAGTGTCTTGGGAGCGCACGGAGACGATCAATGATCCACGATATGTGGTCCCGTCGCCCCATCTCACGGACTTATGGCAAGGACTAAGAATGCCCGGCCGTGCCACGTAGAAATCTCACGGGTACCCTCTTGGTCAACTCAACTCCACATCACTCGAGGGTACCCTCACGGTCAACCCGACTTCACATTTCTCTTGTGGGTACCCCTCGGGGCCGACCCGACTTCAGTAACTCTCGCGGGTACCCATCAGGGCCGACCCGACTTCAACATGGTTCTGGGGGTATAGTCAAAGTAACCGTGTGTCCAAAAGATCAAGGGGGAAATCCAAGGAATCACCCTCGATGGATTTCCACTAGATGGTCCATAACACCAAGGGGGAATCCGAGGAATCACACTCGATGGATTCCACTTGATGTAACCGTCAAGGTGAAGTTGGAGGAATCACCTTCGAAGGGTTCACACTTGAGGTGTTGCACGACAGAGTCGTTATCGGGAGTGCTGAAGGAGGAATCACCCTCGATAGACCACGATTGACTAGCTACACTACAGAGATCTCATCAGAAGTGCTATATGAGGTATCACCCTCAGCACTCGATAGTAACTCTAAAGAGTCGTACAACTAAGGGGGTGTGATGTGATGTGTCGGGCTCTAGACATCGATCACATTGAGTCATCGATGATAAAGTGGGGGCAACAGGGACAAGGTGAGGGGTCACTGATTGATCACTAACCAACCTATACTAAGCATTTAGGATAAGCAGGTAAGGCACAATAGTAGTTTACAAAAGCAGGCTATGCATCAGAATAGGAGCAATCAATTATAGTAGAAAAATCTAATGCAAGCATGAGAGAGAATGGAATGGGCGATATAGGACTGATCAAGGGGGTTTTGCTTGCCTGGAAGCTTTGCATACAGATACGGATCCTCAACGGTGCAGTAGTAGATCACCAAATCAAGAGTGGTCATGGGGTCTACCGGAAAGAAGTAACGGAGGGGAACACAATAAATAACAGAGCAATCAAATGCATCACAAAGCATGACATGGCAATACGATGTGCTAGGGGTGACCTAACGCAGTGCTACACATTACAGACGTAGCAGGAAAACATCTGGGAATGTTTTCCCGGCTTTCGACGGTTACCAGACATACGATCCGGAGGGAAGGTTACATGTTTGCAGTGTTAGAGGCATGTGACAGGTATGTGGATGGCATATTCGGATTCGTCTTATTTTTTCATCATTTTTCATATATAAATTATTTTCATCTGACTTATAGATTATTTTATATGATTTTTCAAAGTTTAAAAGATTTTCTAAATTCCCTGGAATTAATTTAATTGGAAATAAATTAATGTTTAATTGCTCTGGGTACACAGAATGTGTACCCGGCAATGTGCACCAGAGACTGACAGGGTGGGCCTAGTTGACTGGGTCAACTGCCCAGTCAGCAGAGGCTGACTGATGGGGCAAGGGGCTGAGTCAGCAGCCTAGTCAACAGTCAACAATTTGACTGGTCAATCCTGACCAGTGGGCCCCATTGGTTAGGGAGACATTTATTAAAACAAGTTTAATTTAAATTAATTAATCTAATTAAGCGGTGGGGCTGAGCTGTCAGTGGTTAATTAATTATTTGATTAACTTTATACTTAAACTAATTACTAAACTACGGGGGGCCACATGTCAGGGGGTTAGGTTTCTGGTTAGTTGTGGGGGTGGGGGGGGATAATTACCGCTAACATGGTTGCCCCCCCACGTCGGCAGCCGCCGGGGTTAGTCGCCAGCGACCTCAAGTCATGACGGAGGCGCACCGGAGGCCACTGGAGCGGTGGAGGAGGGCACCAGTGGGTAGCTCTCGCTCGCCCGCATCCACGGGAGCAGGCGGGGGTTCGCGGGGGTGCCGGAAACGACACCGGTGAGCACCTGGGCGGCGGCCGGAGCCACGGCCTTGACGTGGGCGGCGCTACGGTGCACGGGGGGAGGGGGGCATTGAGGGGCTGGCTGGCTTCCTGGGAAAGCCAGGATCACGACTGCCTGCACGGACGTGAGCCGCGCGTGCGATGGCCGCGGCGCCATTGCAAGCGGCGGCGACGAGCTACGGCAACGGCGGGACTACAGCTAGCGGTCGCGTGCGAGCTAGAGAAGAGAGGGGGAAGGAAGGGGAGCTCATGGTGGTGCTCGAGGAAGGTTCAGAGAAGACAGTGAGGCAGCAACGGTGGCGGATCGACGATAACAGAGGCGGGCGGCGCCGGGGAAGAAGTGGTCGAGGGAGACGGCGTTGTGGCTCCCCTACCCCAATCCAGGGGCGTCGGCAACGTAGTCGAAGGCGAGGGTCCTCCTGGACATGCTCGAGCGCCTCGGGGTGGCCGGTGGCTGCAACAAATGGCGAGCGGTGGTGACGGACGCGCTCGGGCGAAGTTGGCAGCGAGGAAGAAAGCGCGTGGGGGGGGGGGAGAAAAGGATCCGGGGCGCTAGGGTTCGGGGAGGGATAGAGAGGGAGCAGGGGGAGCAGCTCTTATCCACATGCTACCCTTGATGGCTGTGCGTGCACACGTTGATGGCCATGGCGCGTGTCCGCGGCCTTTTCCTAGCGCAGTGGGAGGTAGGGGAACGCCAGAGCGGTGGGGTGGGCCTGGTAGAGCGCGCGCTGGGCCGCGGTGCACTGTGGCACTAGGCCCAGTGGCACAGTAGGTGTTAGGCGTTTTTCCTTTTCCATTTTATTTTTTCTTCTCTGTTTTGTTTTATATTATTTTCAGCTACTATATGAGTTTTTCTTAATACAATACTTGGCACATAATTCATGCACAATATTGTGGTGCTGCACAAAAAGTTCCAGAGCATTTTTCTGACTTTAAATATTTTTAGAAATTGAAAAGTTTAATTAAATTTAATGCTGGTCCACTATTTTAATTTTTAAGGGCATTTTGGTTTTTCAAATGAGGTTGGTTTCTACATGACAATTCCTTTGTGAATATTGCCAACGCAATGAACATTTTTATTTTGCTGTTTGAATAGGTAAATATTTGGCTTGCAATTTAAATTTGAATTTGAATTGGTTTTCAATCACTAGGAAATTTAGCTTAGTAATCAGGGTGACTTGGCATCATTAGTGTGGAGTTATTGTAGCATGATTCTCGGGGTGTTACAAACACTTAGCGCATAAGAAATATCTGGTCTTGTACATATCATAGCACACATGGTAAACCCAATTGCCGAGGCATATGAGACTCCACTCATATACACACGCTCATCAGCTATCTTGGGACATTGATTTTTGCTAAGTGTTGTGCCATGTGACATTGTGAGAAAACCTTTCTTCACGTTCTCCATTTTTATATCACTTTAAAACCTTGTCAATGTATGTGCTTTGGCTTAGCACAATTAGATGTCTTGACCTATCTCTATATATCTTAGTGCCCAATATATAAGATGCTTCGCCTAAGTCTTTCATCGAAAACATACTTTTCATATTGTGCTAAGAAACTTTAAATCATTTCTAGTCAATAATATGTAATACACATATAAGATTAGAAATGCTATAGAACTCCCACTAAACTTATAGTATACACAAGCTTCTTCGTCATTCTTAATGAAGCCAAACTCTTTAACCACACCATCAAACCATAAATTGATCTTTGAAGCTTGCACACCTTACTGGCGTCCTTAGGATCAACAAAACCTTCTAGTTGCATCATATGTACATCCTCTTCAAGATTTCCATTCAGGAAAGCCATTTTGACGTCCATCTGCCATATCTCGTAATCGAAATATGCAGTAATTGCCATCATAATCCTCATAGACTTTAACATGGCTACTGGTGAGAAAGTCTTGTCATAATCGACTCCCTTGATTTGCAAAAATCCTTTCACAACTAGCCTTGCTTTATAGATAGTAGGATTACCATCCACATCCATTTTTCTTTGGATGATCCATTTACATTGTATAGGCTTTACACCCTCTTGAGGCTCTACCATGTTCCAAACTTGATTCTCGTTGTCGGTGCAACAAATGTTCATGTTTGCTACCCAAACTCATGCACAGGCACGCTGGCGATCATACATCCAGTACCAATGCATGACACAAAGATAAGCCAGAGAAACCGCTCTTCGTGAGATCAAGGAGAGCATTAAAAGGATTAAGTCAGCAAGAGATCTACCTCAGGGAAGCCTCCCTTGCCGGGCAGTAGAGCCTGGCCGGGTCGAGGCAGAACCTGAGGAACGAGACGAGTTCGCCTCGGCAAGGTTTCCGGGGCCGCCAAGACCAGAACCCGCCAGGCTCCTTGCCGGCAGGCTTTCACCAAGATGCCACCGATCCACCTCATCGCACCCAAGTCATTAATCAGTGCGGTGTCAAGCTGTCAAGCAACCAGGTGGATCTTATTAAGCACGTGGCAGCGTGGTAAGGAAGAGATTAGATTTATTGACACCCTTCTAGAGGACGTGCCATGCTAATAAGAAGAGGCAGATAAGCGTCGCGGCAGACTTGCCGGGCTTCAACACCAGCTTGACACCTAGTAGTGCATTTAATGCACTTTGTCCTAACTGCCAGAGTTAGGTATGATAGCATTGTTAGCTATCTAATCACCCTGAAATGACTGTTTTGCCACTGTGGTCGCCCCTTAACCTATAAAAGGAGGCCCAAGGCAACCTAGCAAAGGGTTCAAACACTTGATCCCTCAACACTTGTACACACACGCCGCTCCCCCCGAGGCACCCTTGCCGGGCTAGAGCACGTCGTGCCTTCGTGTTCCTCCAGATCAATCCACCACAGCAGGAGTAGGGTTTTACACTGCAAAGCGGCCCGAACCTGGGTAAAAAGAGAGTCCATCACTGCGCTGCCCCCTGCTGCTTCTGCTCTTTGTGCAATGTGACCGTCCCCTCGCCGAACCACAAAGGGGCACCCTACCCCATAGGTGATCGTGCTTCCACGCCGACATCTTTGGCGCGCCAGGTAGGGGACGTTGCTTGTGCAAACCTGAAGCAGTAGCCAGTGCGTCGATTTTCATCATCCCTCTGCATCGTCCATGGCCCCCAAGAAGAGAACCGGTGTGGCGTCGCATCCGTCCACTTCGAAGGCTTCGCCGCCTGCAGCTGCGGGTGCTGTAGGCACAGCGACCGCGGCGGGTGGAGCAGGAACCACAGGCGGTGCTGCTAACGCTCCCACCACGATTGGATCAGGGACCGGGGCCGCGAGAGCGGCCCAACTTCATCAACATGCTGACGAGCATGCTCTCGCTAGTATGGGTCATGGAGACACCCAACTCCCTCCTCCCCACCACACCGGCGTGCTCAACCAACACGACGTCGACACCCGCTCCGGTGCAAGCCAAGATCCACTGGCCGCACCGACAAGAGGGGCGGCGACGGGACGCATGCTTCGCCCCATGCAGGGCGAGCAAGACAAGACCCCGAATGGCGCCGTCGATCCTTCATGACCGCGTCCACATGGGAAGGGTCCAGCTGATTAGGATGCTGGCCATCAAGAACAGCTTCGACCATGCCAAACCACTCTGATGATCGGTCAGAGACGGCAGTGGCACGACAACGTTCCTTCTGGTTCGTCCGGAAGTCTAGCGGTGTCGCGTTCCGCCTCTTGCGCCATGCCAGAGACGGTATACGAAGCGATGGCGAGAGCTCAGCTATTGCTGAACTTTCCCCCAGCAGCGGACAAGATGGATGAATGGAGAGCTACCATTCAGAGCCTCATCGATTTTGCTGAAGCCAACAAGTCGTGGCGCGTGGAGCCCTCGCGGCACCCACAGACGACGCTGACGGCGCCAGATGGTGGCCAAGTTGAGAGGACTATGACAAGCAAACCCAAGACAGCCACGAAGGGATCAGCAAACCCAAGACATCGACGAGCCTGATGGAGCGTCAATGGCTTCATCCGACCCATGGCTCTAGTAGGATTAATGCCAAGTGGTTAGAGACACGAGAAGGGAAGACGCCCGCGTCACCATCGAGCAGCATCGCGAGACGCGCAGTCAGTCAGATAGGCGCAATGGTACCGACGTTGACGAACCCACGCCCAGTGTTGGCGGGTACCTGCCTTATGAGGTGGGGTGCCCTGCCTTCACTCATGAGCTGCGGCAAGTCCGTTGGCCATCCTCTCGCACCTTCAAGCCTGACCTGCCCGAGAAGTATGATGGAAAGTTAAACCCGGCAGAGTTTTTGGGCATCTATACAATTGCCGTTCAGGTTGCCGGGGGAAGAGACGAGAAAGTACTAGCCAACTACTTCCCGTTGGCTCTCAAGCCTAACGTGAGGTCCTGGCTGATGCACTTGCCGGAGGATTCCATTTCTTCGAGGGTAGACCTGTGCAATGAATTCGTTGGTGCCTTCAGTGTCGGCCACCAAGAACCAGGACAGCTCACTGACCTACAGGCCCTCCCATAGAAAGAAGGGGAGAGTTTGCGCAAATATCTGCAGAGATTCAGCCGAGTACACCGCAACATTCCTCAGATACACCCGACAGCTGTGATTGCCGCATTCAACATGAATGCGCGCAATCGAAGGATGCGTGCAAAGATGAATGTTCGCCTGCCAAAGACCGTCAATGAGCTGTACACATTGGTGGATAAGTGTGCTCAGGTTGACGAAGATAGAAGGCTCCCAGGTGAGGAGGTGGGTGTCGAAGTCGATTCGGAAGACGAAGACGACACCGCCACCCCTGGGAAGAAAAACAGGAAGCGCAGCAAGAAGCGTAAAGGGAAAGCCATAATGGCCGTTGAGAGCTCCAGTAACCTTGCCGCAGGCAAGAAAGCTAAGGCTGAGACGTCCGGCAAAGAAGCTGCTACTTGTGCTGATTGCCGAGCGGTGGCGGCTGAGAAAACTGGCAAGTCTGATGGGCCATACTGCAAGATCCATAGGACCAAGGGCCATGATCTCCAAGATTGCAAGCAAGTCGAATAGCTAGTCGAGAAGCAGAAGGCTGAGTATGAGAGGCGTGATAAGGAGAAAGGCTAGAATAATGCTGGCGGGAAGGGCCATGGAGGCCGCAGTGGACACCGCGGCAAGGTTGATCAGCAGAAAGAAAAACCCGCTAGGGGCCGTGAGAAGAAGGAAAATGAAGATGACAGTGATGAAGAGGATGATGAAACCAGCGAGCAGGAATTCCAGAAAGCTAACGAGGCGATGTGTATTGACGGGGGTGCATCTTTGCAATCCTCTCACCGCCAACTTAAACAGTGGGCGCGTGAAGTCAGTGCGGCAGAGCCCGTAGCGAGCACACCATAACCACTTAAATGGTCCCGCACGCCCATCATCTTTGACATTGAGGATCATCCAGACCGCACTTCTGCGGTAGGTTGTTTGCCGTTGTTGGTTTCACCAACAATCCGCAACCTCAAGGTCACGAAGATGTTGGTTGACGGCGGAGCAGGGTTGAATTTAATTTCCCCTAGCATGCTCAAGAAACTTCAAATTCCTGACGAAGACCTGAAGAAGACTGGCACTTTCCAGGGGATCAACCAAGGAAGGAGCCAGCCGAAGGGAAAGATTATGCTACTAGTGCCATTTGGCGGGGAAATAAACTTCAGAACAGAGAAGGTGGTGTTCTATGTTGTTGATCTTCCCCTGCCGTTCAATGGAATCCTTGGTCGCCCAGCTTTGGCTAAGTTCATGGCAGCGTCTCACTACACATATAACACCTTGAAGATGTCGGGCCCAATGGGGGTAATCCACATTCCCTCGGATAAGAGAGATGTAGTCATATGCGTCGACAAGATGTATAGAGACACGGTAGCAGTAGAGGCCCTCAAGGCCTCTACTTCCGCCAAGGAGCAAAAGAAAGTTGAGAGAAGTGGCAAGGACACCGACAAGGACTTCGGGAAGCACGTCTCTTTGGAGTGCGCTGCGCCCGGCAGCGACTTGCCGGATAGTTCAGCTTGCAAAAGATCCAAGGCTGCCCCTCCAGCGACCAAGAAGGTTCCGGCAAGGCAAGATGGCGCTGATGGTACTTTTACCATTAGCTCCACTCTGGATGAAAAATAGGAAAGCACGCTAGTTTCCTTCCTGCGGGCGAATGTCGATGTGTTTGCCTGGCAACCATCTGACATCCCTGGTGTTCCCAGGGAGATAATCGAGCACCACCTTGCTGTCTGTCCGTAAGCAGAATGTCAGGAAACAGGCCCTGGAGCGGCAGCAATTCATCGCTGAGGAGATTAAGAAGCTTGAGGCAGCAGGTTTGGTCCGAGGAGTACTGCATCCAACTTGGTTAGCAAATCCAGTGGTGGTGCGCAAGGCAAACAGGAAGTGGAGACTTTGTATCGACTGCACTGACTTGAACAAAGCTTGTCCAAAGGATCCCTTCCCCTTGCCGCGCATTGATCAAATTCTTGATTCCACCTCAGGATGTGATTTGTTCTCCTTCGTTGATGCGTACTCTGGTTACCACCAGATCTTCATGGCCAAGGAAGACGAAGAAAAGACCACCTTTATTACGCCATGTGGCACGTACTGCTTTGTACGTATGCCTTTTGGGCTAAAAAGCACTGGTTCAACATTTGCGAGGGCTGTGTAGATTGGGTTTGAGCCACAGTTGCACAGGTACATAGAGGCTTACATGGATGACATAGTAGTCAAAACCAAGGACAAATCCACACTCACTTATGACTTATCAGAAACTTGTGCAAACCTACAGAAGATCAATTTGAAGCTCAACCCGGAGAAATGTGTGTTTGGTGTTCCATACGACAAGCTACTGGGATTCTTCGTGTCTCAGAGAGGGATAGAAGCCAACCCCGACAAGATCAAGGCAATAGAATAGATTCAAGCTCTGAAGACCGTTAAGGATGTGAGGCGTCTGGCTGGCTGTGTTGCCGCATTGAGCAGATTCATTTCGAAGTCCGCCGAGTGTGCCATGCTGTTCTTCAAATCTTGAAGAAGGCCGGCCCCGTGAAATGGACCCCGGAGGCAGAGGCCGCACTACATGACTTGAAAAGATACCTTTCTTCTGCGCCAACTTTGGTTGCACCTAGACCATAGGAACCGTTGCTCCTATACCTGGGGGTAACTAACCAGGTGGTTAGCGCTGCATTGGTGGTACAGAGGGAAGTGGATAGTGAAGAGATCAATGCGGCAGAGCCATCCGGCGATGAACTCAACCTGTCCCCGGCAAACCTAGGTGATGAAAGGGGACCGCAGACAGAAGCTGATAACTCGAAGGTGTTAGCAAAGAAGAAGATGGTGCCGTGACCAGTCTACTTTGTCAGCTCCCTCATGCAGGGGCTAGGTCAAGGTACTCTGGGGTGCAAAAGTTAATCTTCGGCCTTCTCATGGCCTCGAGGAAGCTGCGCCATTACTTCCAAGCTCACGAGATCACAGTTGTGGCTCGCCTTCCGTTGCAGCGTATTCTGAGGAACCCCGAAGCCACCGGAAGGATAGTGGAACGGGCACTAGAGCTATCTAGTTTTGCTTTAAAGTTTGAGAGCACTGCAACTATACAGAGCAGAGCGTTGGCAGAATTTATTGCGGTGTGGACGCCAACACCTGATGAGGAAGTGCAAGAGATAGCTCTTCCCAGGAAACCCTCAAGGAGTGGATAATGTACTTTGATGGGGCCTTCTCGCTGCAAGGCGCTGGGGCTGGAGTGCTCCTTATAGCACCCACCGGAGAACACCTCAAGTATATTATCCAAATACGTTTTCCCTGGGAATATGCCACCAACAACACTGCAGAATACGAGGGGTTACTTGCCGGTCTCAGGATAGCAATAGAGTTGGGGATAAAGAAGCTAACCATTCGTGGCGACTCTTAGCTCATTGTGAAGCAAGTAAACAAAGATTACCAGAGCCCGTTGATGGAAGCGTACGTGGAAGAGGTGAGGAAGTTGGAAGGGTACTTTGACGAGCTGCAAACAAAGCACGTACCCCGTGCAGAAAACAGCATCGCTGATCACTTGTCAAAGTGCGCTGCTCAGAAGCTTCCCGTGGAACCAGGGACTTTTGTGCTCCGTCTAACTCAACCTTCAGTTTCCCCGTCGACGTTGGCCCGGAAAAGGAGAAAACTCAACACCGGCAAACATTTCCCGGCAGAGCTCCTTGGAGCTGCTCGTGAGAAGGTTGCCAGAGAAGACCTTATCCTAGATGGTGATCTACATTCTCCGGTAGAACCTCAGGTTTCTTCCGTCAAGATTAGCACTCACACAGCTGAGGAAATGCCTCTAGTCCTTGTAGTCGAGCCTCAAGCTCCGGCATAGGCACATCACATAGTCCAATTCTTGCAAACTGGAGAACTTCTTGACGATCCGGAGGAGTCTGAAAAAGTGGCCCGGCAATCAAGTATGTACCAGTTTGTGGATGACACTCTGTACAGAAAGAGACCAAATGGTGTGAAGTTGAAGTGCATCAGTCAAGAGGATGGACTAATGTTGTTGGTGGAGATTCATGGAGCCGTGTGTGGTTCACATCTGGGATCCAGAGCGCTTGCCGGGAAATCTTTTCGGCAAGGATTCTACTGGCCCACCGTCCTCCAGGTTGCAACTGAGCTCGTCACCAAGTGTGAGGCCTGCCAGTTCCATTCCAAGAACATCCATCAACCTACCCAAGCTTTGCAAACAATCCCTTTATCCTGGCCTTTCGCGGTCTGGGGGCTCAACATCCTGGGGCCCTTTCCCTGTGCCACCGGAGGCTTTGAATTCTTGTTCATAGCAATCAACAAGTTTACAAAATGGCCCGAGGTGGAGCCAGTGAGAAAGGTGACTGCACAATCAGCTATCAAGTTCTTCGAAGGGTTGGTGTGCCGTTTTGGAGTACCCAACAGAGTGATCACCGACAACGGCACCCAAGTCACAAGCCACGCCTTCATGCAATACATTCAAAGCCTTGGAAGCAAGGTCTCTTTCGCCTCTGTCGCTCACCCAAGGAGCAATGGAAAGCCGAAAGAATGAACGCTTAAGTGCTACGAGGGCTTAAGACAAGAACTTTTGATAAGCTGCAGAAATGCGGCAGGCGCTGGGTTGATGAGTTGCCGGTGGTTCTTTGGTCAATCAGGACGACACCAAATCAAGCTACTGGCCAGACTCCCTTCTCCCTAGTATATGGGGCAGAACCAGTGCTCCCCACAGAACTCATATACGTGTCACCTCGAGTACTTGCCTACGATAAAGTAGCGTAGGAGTAGCTGTGGCATGACGATGCCACGGTCCTTGAGGAAGGTCATCTCCGGGCAGCTGTACATGCTGCATGATACCAGCAAGCTCTGTGCCGCTATCACAGTGGTAGGGTTCATGCCTGGAGCCTTGAGGAAGGTGACCTTGTCCTTTGGCGTGTTCAGACCGCCAAGGGTGCAAACAAGTTGACACCAAACTGGGAAGGCCCTTACCGGGTAGTATGTGTCACCAGACCTGGTGCAGTCCGTCTGGAGACTGAAGATGGCATCCCTATGCAAAACTCATGGAATATTGAGCATCTTCGCAAGTTCTACCCGTAAGGCGCCCCGGCAACCTGTTTTGTACAAGCATAGTCCCCGGGACTTGTAACCCTTTGTACAAAGCCAGGCGCAGATCCTGTGCAAAGTTAATAAAATGAAGTGCTCTTTCATAAAAACTTGCATGCATGCATTCATATTTACTTGAGCACAATCTTATCATGATAGTTCTTGAGTAAGATAATCAACATGCAACAAAAAGCCATGTGTTATCCCCTCTCTTTGATAATGACAAGGAAGTTTCTTCACGGTAATTCCCGGAGAGGAAGATGAATACAAGGCCCTACACTGATACCCGAAAACCTTTTCATTATCTAAAACAATAAGAAGGACAGCAAAACAGAGACAAGTTCATCCTATCACTCCATGTTATATTGACGTATGGTAAACTTGTACCTAAGGAAACCTAGCCACTTCTGCCATTCGCGCTCTGATACGTCTCCAACGTATCTATAATTTATGAAGTATTCATGCCATGTTTACAACAATTTTATATGGTTTTGGTATGATTTTATTAGAACTAACCCGAACTGACGCTGTTTTTAGCAAAACTACTGTGGTGTCGTTTTTTGTGCAGAAATAAAAGTTCTCGAAATGGGCTGAAAATTTACGGTGATTTTTTATGGACCAAAAGAGACCCCTGAAGCACAAGAGTTGGGCCAGAAGAGTCCCGAGGCAACCACAAGGGTGGAGGGCGCGCCCCCCTGTCTTGCCGCTGCCTCATGGACCCCCTTGACATGAGACCGAGACCAAAAATTCCTATAAATCCCGAAACCCCCAGAAAGTAACCCAGATCAGGAGTTCCGCCGCTGCAAGCTTCTGTAGCCATGAAAAACCAATCGGGAGCCCGTTCCAGCACCCTGCCGGAGGGGGAAACCATCACGGGTGACCATCTTCATCGTCCCGGTGGTCTCCATGACGAGGAGGGAGTAGTTCACCCTCGGGGCTGAGGGTATGTACCAGTAGCTATGTGTTTGATCTCTCTCTCGTGTTCTTGATTTGGCATGATCTTGATGTATCGCGAGCTTTGTTACTATAGTTGGATCATATGGTCTTCTTCCCCCTCTACCTTCTTGTGATGCATTGAGTCTTGCTCTTCGAGGTTTCGTTATGTTGGATTGGGTATTGGATTTGAGAACACTTGATGTATGTCTTGCGATGGGATATCTGTGGTGACAATAGGATGTTCTATTGGTGCACTTGATGTATGTTTTGGCACTTAACTCGTGGATTCCCGAGGTGACATTGGGGTAATCTATGCATAGGGGTTGATGCACGTTTTCGTCCTACGTTCTCCGATAGAAACTTTGGAGTGATTCTTTGTTGCACGTTGAGGGATTGTTATATGATCCAATTATGTTATCATTGTTGAGATAACTTGCACTAGTGAAAGTATGAACCCTAGGCCTTGTTTTTAAACATTGCAATACCGTTTTTGCTCACTTTTGTTACTTGCTACCTTGCTGTTTTTATATTTTCAGATTACAAAAACCTATATCTTCCATCCATATTACACTTGTATCACCATCTCTTCGCCGAACTAGTGCACCTATACAATTTACCATTGTATTGGGTGTGTTGGGGACACAAGAGACCCTTTGTTATTTGGTTGCAGGGTTGTTTAAGAGAGACCATCTTCATCCTAAGCCTCCCATGGATTGATAAACCTTAGGTCATCCACTTAAGGGAAATTTGCTACTGTCCTACAAAACTCTGCGCTTGGAGGCCCAACACGAGTCTACAAGAAGAAGGTTGCGTAGTAGACATCAAGCTTTTTTCTGGCACCGTTGCCGGGGAGGTTAGTGCTTGAAGGTATATATTTAGATCTTGCAATTGAATCATTTAGTTTCTTGTTTTATCACTAGTTTAGTCTATAAAAGAAAACTAAAAAAATGGAATTGAGGCTGCCTCATATTATTCATCTCTATAATGTCTTTTGTGAAAATGATGGAAAGGAAAATTGTGCTCAATTGTTGGAAGAAGAATGCAATAAAATGTTTGGTATACAATCTTTGAATGATGAGCATGATTGCAATGTTGTTGGTATGAATTTTTTGAATATCCATGATGCTAATGATATGCAAAGCCATAAGCTTGGGGATGCTATATTTGATGAAGATGATATTTTTAGTCCCCCAAGTTTTGATGAGAAAATTTATGATGAAAGCATGCCTCCTATTTATGATGATTATATTGATGAAAGTGGATTTGGAGAGGCCATGACTTTATTTAGTGATGAATCCACTATTTTGGAAGAGGTTCCAATTGATTATGAGAATAAAGTTGCTATCTATGATGATTATTGTAATGACATATATGCTATAAAGAATAATGATAACCATGAAACTTGTCATCATGATTTTAATTTTCAATTGTGTCGGCGTGTGACACCTATGGGACCCCCAAGGGATCCCTTTACGATTCGGCAGAGAGAGAGGTATGCGCAAAGAGCAGAACCAACGATCGACGCGGGGCGATTTTTACCCAGGTTCGGGCCGCTAATCAGCGTAAAACCCTACTCCTGCCTTGTTTTATTATGAATGTTCTTAAGCCCAGGCTCCAGGAGCGCTTACAATGAACAGTACATTCAAAGAGCAGCTACGCATGCAGAATGGGCCAGAAGATCCTCCTCCCCTGTAGCAGTTGCCTTGGGCCTCCTTTTATATGCTCAAAGGGGTCACCACAGTGGCAAAATGTATATACATTGAGGTGTAAAGTAGCTACAGGGTTATCATACCTAACCACTGACGGATTAGGACGAACGCATTTAATGCACTGTGAGGTGTCCGTTTAGGTGTCCTCACTTTCTTGGGGATGGAAAAAGGGGCCATCCCATCAGCACCGCTTAAGCTTTCCTCCACTGGCGCGTTGCCATGCATCCAAAGAAGGACCCAGAATGTCGGGCTTATTGCTGTGCCGGAGCGGTGGCACAGCAGCAGAATCTTGCCGGGCGCCGAACCTTGCCGGGCACCGAATCTTGCCAGGCGTGAAATCTTGCCGGGCTTCGCAGGCCACCCCGGCAAGATCTTGCCGGGGAAGCTGGCTTTTGGATTCCAGCTCTTCTTATCTGCTGATCCTCAGATCTTTGACTTAAGTATTTCTTTGATAGCCTGAGTCAACCTCGAACTGTTTCCCGACAAGCCTTGCCGCGAGCATGGCTACAACTGCCCGTGCACAAGTACGGGGTACTAATGGCCCAATACTTAGTACACCGACAGGAGCCCCCGGGCCTAGGCCACACACGAGTGCGAGGCTTTGTTGGGCTAGGCCCAAACAGTGCGCGGGCACACGTGGTAGGGAATTAACTGCTCGTAAATATCCCGCTTACTGTGCCCCCCACTACGCGCGCTGAACGCGCGACGTGGGAAGCGTGCATCAAAGGCTGCAACTGCAACATGCCTATAGAGGCGCATTCACATTGGGGAGTAAAAGAGGCGGCCTCGCACCTTCCCCATAAAAAAAAGGAAACTGCAAAGGCACATCCTATTTGCCTCCCTCTTCTTCTAAATCTGGCCGCCGCCATTGCCTTCCTTCTCACGAGCTCAGAGCAAAGCTTTCCCTCATCCGTTCGTCGCCTCCACGCCCGCTCCATCCCCGGCTTCCGCCCCTGCAGCCATCATGCCGCCCAAGGCCAGCAAAGGCAAGGGCAAGGAGACGAAAGCCGATGTCCCGGAGAGCGAGCTGGCGAAGATGCGGAAGAAGCACGTCGTCTTCGCCCCGTCGCTTGATGTGAAAGCTCTGAAGGGGCGGCACCAGTGTATGTGGGCGAGGGAGACGCAGGCCCACCCCGCCACTCGCGTGATTCCAGGTTCTTGCTCCAAGAGCGGGTCAGACAGATATCCCTTCTTCACTGCTTATTTCTATTGCGGGCTCTGTCCCCCATTCTCTGACTTCTTCAACGACATTATGTACACATACGGCTTCCATCTTTTTGATTTCACGCCGAATGCTGTACTGTGCATGTCCATCTTTGCTCATCTTTGTGAAAATTTTGCCGGAGTAGTTCCTTATACTGCCCTTTTCCACCACTACTTTTTTCTACGAATCCAAAAATGGGAGGCCCTCTCTGGTTCTATCGCCTGGATTCCAAGGGCTTGGAATAAGGAAATATACCCAGAAGGGGTTTACCGCGAGAAGTGGGACAAATGGCGGGCTGAGTGGTGCTGGATCAAGGAAGCAGATCCCCATCTGTTCTGTTTGCCTCGACAGCAGAAGGCGGTCCGCGGCAGTGGCTGGAGCGATCTCGTTGCTGAAGATGAAAAGCTCACAATTGCCACCACTAGGATCCTTCGCCTGAAAGCTGTCGGGCTAACAATGGAGATGATCGGCTTCAATTTCCTCCGCCGCCGCATCGCCCCCTTACAGAATAAAGGGAGACCAGCTTGGGAATACCAAAACGCAGCAGACATCATGAGACTGCGCCCCGGATTGAACAACAATTTGACTGCTATGCAGCTTGGCGCTCTCCGTCAAAGGCTATTCCAGCGCGACAACAAGCATCGGTTGCCGGCAAGAATTGTCCCTCTGTGCAACAACTCTGCCTTGGGGTCGATTATCGCCACCATGCCACTGTTCAACACCCACAGTCTCGACGTGACATGGGTCGAGCCATCCGAGGAAGAGGCACAAAAGTTCTTTGATAACTTGACGGAGAGGGCCGTCTGGGAAGAAACGGACCTCATCCGAGCCACCACCGACGAAGAAGTGGCATACATCGCCACTAGGGCGGAGGAGGCGAATCTTGCCGCGGAGGCTGGCAGCGCCGGCTTCACAGAATGGGAAACCAGTGACGCAGAGGTAGTGGTGGAAGAAAATCCTGCCGGGAAGGATAAGGCTGCCGGGGGACAGAGCAGCACAGCCGCTGAGAGCTCGTCCGACGAAGACGTGGCTGAAGAAGGACCGCAAGAAGAGCTCCCAGCCCCGAAGAAGATAAAGCGTGTTCTTTGAAAGGCTGCATCTGGCATCCCGGCAAGCTATCCTTCCTCGAGCATCGAGGCTCCCGGCAAGGAAGCGGCCGGCAAGACTGCGCCGCGGCAAGGAGTTCGACAGCAACCTGCGCGGCGTGCGAGACCCACACCAGCGGCAACCGCTGAGGCGGCAGGGGTGTCTCACGCTACCGCACCGGAGGCTAAGGTGGCAGAAACACGCCAACCCCCCATGCCTGCTACAGCCAAGCGACCCAGGACCCCTTCTCTGCCTCCCCACACAGACACTACAACAGAGGTCTATTTCGACATCTCCGGCTTCAATCCGGAGCGAGAAGAGGAAGAGTGAGTATCTTCCCACAGCCTTTATCTTCCAAATTCTAGATCAATCTTATTGACTTGCTTGTTTTGTCTCTGCAGTGATGCAGAAACCTTGACGGAGAGGATGGCGAAGAGGGCAAAGACTTCCACAGGCGACGAGCCCCCGGCAGGCTTCATGAGCGCGCCGGAAACTACTACCATCAGCCCGGAGCTTAGTCCTCGACGCAGCCCCCAGCGTAAGTTCATTACTCTTTTTCCATTGGGGAATGCTGAGGTTCCTATCCTTGCCGCTGATATCTTTGGGCTTGCAGGAGAAGGACTGCAACAAAGGGAGTTATCGGGAGATACCCTCGTTGCGCCACCTCTGTCAACCACACCGCCCACAAGCGCATCCCCGGCAAGAGATCACACCGACAAGCTTGTCTTGGTTGAGGAGGAGCCGACAACCATGGGTACTGGCATCCTACCCCCGACAACCGAGGTTGCCGGGAGGGGCGAGGCCACCTCTCGACAGCTTGATGCAGGTAACCAATTGCCTCAGAGCGCTTGCTATTCTTTCCTTTATCTCTCTTTCTTTTGTCTTCTTGAATTTCAATCTTGATCTCATTCTGTTTCTCTCCCTTGTCCTTTAGAATTCCCTGAGATGGAACACATGGACATCAACGCTGTCATCGAGGAGACCGCCAGGGATGTTGCCGCCGAAGCCGACAAAATCGCTGCCAGCGAGGCCGCCATGGATGCCACCGTAGAAGCCAGCGGTGCCTTTGCCGATGAGGCCGCCAAGACTGCACAGGAGGAACCCGCCAAGGAGTCTACCGAAGAGGGCGGCAAGGAAGCTGGTGACCGCAATGACGGCATTCCTGCCGCAGGAGCGCCAGGCGCTGCGCCGGCCACGGAGCCCCCTGCTACTGGTGAGGCGGTTGCTGAGGATCAACCGTCAACATCCGAAGTCCCCTCATCCAACAAATATCTCGAAGTTGGCGAGAACCTGTTTGTCAACTTGCCGGGGACGGCAAGCATTGGGGCACCGGCCGAAGGGGAAGTCTTTGATGAAGAAATCATCACCGCTGCCGGGCTCGAGATTGTTGATGATCCAAGCGCCAGCAGTGGCAAATCTGAAGAGGATCAGCTCCTTCAGGCCATGGGCGAAAATTTCCGCAAGCTCCAGGCACTTCACCATGCTCGGAAAGAGAAAGCAGATTCCAGAATGGCAGTTGTCGAGGCGGCTGAAGCAGATTTTCAGAGGCGCGTCGAACAAATGCAAGTCTGGTACGCCGAGGTCCTCCAAGAGTTGACTGCCAGCCGGGAACACGTAACCCAAAATTGGACAGAGATCCTCTTGAAACAATCTGACCTGGAGAAAGCGCAGGAAGAAGCTGCACAAAGAACGACCGCTGAGGATGCTCTCCTGACGGAGCGTCACATTACAGTTGATGCCCATGAGGAAGATCTTGTCGCACGTGAGCAGGCACTCGCCGCCAAGCTTCGCAGCAAAGATGAAGAAATCGAGAAGCTTGCTGGGCGGCGGACCCAGGAGCTGGAGCAGAAGCATAAGGAGGCGCTCGAAGCTCTGACTGTAGATCATGCCGGCAAGCTTAAGAAGGCCGTCGATGCTGCCGAGGTTGCAGAGGCCGCCAAGAATGAACTGAGCGACAAAGTCAAGAAACTGGAAGTGGATCTTGAAGAACACAGCAAGGAGCTCTCGACACTCAAAGGTGACAGGGAAAAAACCCTCCACACCCTGGCGGAGATGCAAGTTGCCATGTCTAACAAGACTAAGCAGCTCTCTTCAGCAAATGATGCTATTGCCGATCTGAGGCTGAAACTGACCACGCTGGAGAAATCACTTGAGGACAGCAGGGCCCGCGAAAAGGCCCTGAGCAAGGATCTCCAAGACGAGAAGAACCTGCTGAAGAGCGCCGCCGCCGCCCAAGTTGATTACGAAAAGGGGGTGAAAATCTAGACTGGACGCCTCATCGATGCTGCGGAGAAGCTCACTGCACAATTATCATCCATGGGCCTGTCAAACTTCAGGTATTCCTTCGAAGAAAGAATATCCTCGAGCGCCAGGTTGACCATGTTCTTCGAAAGCATCATTGATGCTCTGAAGCTGCTTCAGTCTAACCGGGCGACCCAATTGGCCAACGAGTCCCGCCAGCTTTGCCGGGCCGTCCTCCGCAAGGTACTTATCAAGGTGGTGCATAATAATCCTGGCATCGACCTCACCAACATGCTCGGCCGCCTGCCAAAGGACGCAAATCTCGAGGCACTTGAGGAGCTTGTCGCACCTATCCTTGAGAAGGTGGATTCAATCAAAAGGGTCGAAGGCCAGCGCAGAGATTAACTGCTCCACCTCTTCTTGCCGTCGCCATTCCATGCCAAAGACAATTAAGTCTTAAGTTAGAACTGTGGCAACTTATTAATGTAATATAACTTGCTTATGTTTGGGTACATGTATGCTATCTCCCTTGTCTGATTCCTTTATGTATGGAGCTCACCCTACGCTTACTGAAAAACTTGTCGGCGCGCAACCTGCCGCGAGCGCTGGGTGCGGGACTTCAGCAGCCTGCTGGAGGTGCAGCGGCCGACAAGACTCCTTGGCGTTCTTAGTGCAGCCACTTAAA
Organism: Thinopyrum elongatum; assembly: GCA_011799875.1. NCBI lineage: Eukaryota > Viridiplantae > Streptophyta > Magnoliopsida > Poales > Poaceae > Thinopyrum > Thinopyrum elongatum. The sequence goes on from CM022298.1 coordinate 381,570,294, forward strand.
TTGTTGAGCGGACTCGAAACAAAATAAGGGCGCAACCGATTACAACAAGGGTTCCTTCGCGTGCAGGTTTTCCATACAAAAGTCAAAATCGTCCAAGGAAAATAACTTTGCAATAAAGGAAACTTGCCCTAAGTTTTAGAACTTAGCTTTCTGTCGCTGTTCTTCCTCCGGTAAAGCGTCAATTCTGAACGTCGCCGACTGGTACCCATATCCTCCTTCCCCCCGGCAAACATGCACGTGAGGAATCCTTCTGTCTTTTGAGAAAAAGAAAGAAGAGAAAATAAAGATATGAAACCTTGGCGGTTCGTTAGAACTTATCGGTAGCAAGCGTCATACAACTTCTTAGACAAACATGCATATATATATATATATTTATGAACATGAAAATCAATAAGGAAATGCACAACACTTGAACTTAGTCATCTGGGCTCAGGGTCTGCGCCTGGCTTTGTACAAAGGATTACATGCCTTGCCGGCAAGACTTGTACAAAAGGGGGTTGCCGGGGGCCCCCGGCAACCGCGCATTATGGGTAGAACTTGCGAAGATGTTTGATATTCCACGAATTGATCACTGGAACGCCATCTTCGGTCTCCAAGCGGACAGCGCCGGGCCTGGTGACTCGTACTACCCGATAAGGGGCTTCCCACTTTGGCGTCAACTTGTTTGAATTCTTGGCGGACTGAATCCGCCGAAGAACAAGGTCGCCTTCCTTAAGGCTTCGGGTATGAACTTTGCGGCTATGGTAGCGGCGCAAAGCTTGCTGGTAGCGTGCAGCTTGCACAGCAGCCTGAAGACGATTCTCCTCAAGGAGCACAGCGTCATCTTGCCGCAGTTGCTCTTGCTCAAGCTTGTCATAAGCGAGCACTCGAGGTGATCCATACGTGAGTTCTGTGGGGAGAATTGCTTCCGCTCCGTAGACCAGAGCGAAGGGTGTCTGGCCGATGGCTCGATTTGGTGTCGTTCTGATTGACCAAAGAACCGCCGGCAACTCATCAATCCAGCATCTTCCACACTTTCTCAGCCTGTCAAAGGTTCTGGTCCTGAGACCGCACAGCACTTCAGCATTAGCCCTCTCTGCTTGGCCGTTGCTTCTCGGGTGAGCAACAGAGGGAAAACAAATTTTGCTGCCAAGGTCTTGGACGTGCTGCATGAAGGTGCGACTTGTGAATTGCGTGCCATTGTCGGTGATGATCCTGTTGGGCACACCGAAACGGCAAACTATTCCTTTAAAGAACTTGACGGTTGATTGTGCTGTCACCTTCCTCACTGCTTCCACCTCCGGCCACTTTGTGAACTTGTCGATAGCAACGTACAAGTACTCAAAGCCCCCGGTAGCACGGGGGAAAGGGCCCAGTATGTCGAGCCCCCAGACCGAAAATGGCCAGGAGAGAGGGATCGTCTGAAGAGCTTGGGCTAGCTGATGCGATTTCTTCGAATGAAACTGGCATGCTTCAGACTTGGTTACTAGTGCAGTTGCATCCTGGAGAGCGGTGGGCCAAAAGAAACCTTGCCGGAATGCTTTTCCGACAAGTGCTCTTGATCCTATGTGAGAGCCACATATGCCTCCATGTATCTCTGCCAACAGCTCTAGTCCATCCTCCCGAGGAATGCACTTCAATTTCACACCGTTCGGTCTCTTTCTATACAGGACGTCATCGACGAACTTGTACATAACAGACCGACCGGCTACATTTTCCGCTTCTTCTTGTTCCTCCGGGAGTTCTCCTGTCTGAAGGAAATGGACAATGTGCTGCGCCCATGCTGGAGCCTGGGGCTCGACAGCTAGGACTAAAGGCATCTCCTCCGCCGGGGGGACATTTGTCTCGACAGCGAAAGCCTGAGGTTTCGCCGGAGCCTGTCGTTCCCTGGCAGGTTTGTCGTTGATCCCGGCAAGTTCCTTGTCGGTGGCTCCGGGGAGCTCTGCCGGAAAGTACTATCCAGAATTCAACTTTCTTCTCTTTTCTTGCCGCATTGATGGTGCCACGGATGGTTGAGTCAAATGGAGCACAAAAGTTCCTGGTTCCACAGGCAACTTGAGGGCGGCGCGCTTTGACAGGTCATCAGCAATACTGTTCTCGGTACGAGGGATGTGCTTCATTTGCAGACCGTCAAAGTGCTCTTCCATTTTCCTCACTTCATCCACGTAGGCTTGCATTAATGGACTCTGATAACTCTTGTTAACTTGCCTGACAACAAGCTACGAATCGCCTCTGATGACGAGCTTCTTGATACCAAGGTCTGCCGCGATCCTGAGACCGGCAAGCAAGCCCTCGTACTCCGCAGTGTTGTTCATCGAACTCTCCCGGGGAAAATGTATCTGGATTACGTACTTGAGGTGCTCTCCGGTGGGTGCGACAAGCAGCACGCCAGCACCAGCGCCTTGCAGCGAAAAAGCCCCGTCAAAGTACATACCCCATTCCTGATCGATTTCCTTGCCGGGGAGAGTTGTTTCTTGAACCTCTTCGTCTGGCGTTGGGGTCCATTCCGCAATGAACTCTGCCAAGGCCCTGTGTGATGACCCCGACTTAATCGTGCACTAACCATACACGCAAATGCACATGATCAAGCCTAAGGACTCACTTGAAGATATCACAACACAACTCTAAAACATAAATAAATTCATACAAGCTTTATATTACAAGCCAGGGCCTCGAGGGCTCAAATACATAGCTCGATGGCATACAAGTGTCAGCGGAAGCATCAGATATCTGAGTACAGATATATTACAGAAATGAAGATAAGCCTTTAGAAGGCGGGGCAAAATAAAATACTACGATCGAAAGGCGTAGGCCTCCTGCCCTGGACCCTCCGATCCTACTCCTGGTCGTCAGTCGGCTCCTCATAGTAGTAGTACTCTCCGGGCTGGTAGTAGTAGTGGTCGTCGATAGGGGCGTCTAGCTAAGGGGCTCCGACGTCTGGTGGCATCAAAAGGGATATGGGGGAAAAAGAAAGTAAAGCAAACGTGAGTACTCATCCGAAGTACTCAGCAAGCAAGGATCTAAACTACATATGCAACATTTTCAAAGGATGGCTGTATATGTGGACTGGGCTGCAGAAATGCCAGAATAGAGGGGGAAAGCCTAGTCCTATCAAAGACTAGCATCTTCATCAGTCTTGCAGCATAAGAAGAGTGCAGAAACATAAGGTAAAGTATAGTAGTGTCATCAACCTCGGCCAGAGATTCTTCTTCGGCTCCCTGCGAGAAAGCAATCCCAGAGCCATACTATCCATTTCATCTCAAGTCACCAGTTCTAGTTGTACCGATCGGGATACAACTCCGAGTGTCCGTTACCGTAGGACAGGCTATCGATAGATTGTTTCTTCCCTGCAGGGGTGCACCAACTTACCCACCACGCTCACTTAACTCCGGTCGGACACACTTTACTGGGTCATGCACCGCCTCGGCTAAGCAACATGCCGCAACCCGACCAAATACTTAACAGAGAGGTCAGCACGCCGGACTAAACCTATGCCCCCAGGGGTCTTGAGCCATCGCCCCGGGAACTCCTGCACGTTGCGAGGGCGGCCGAGAGCAGACCTAGCAACCCCTTATACAAGCGCAGTTGCTTAACCAGTCCAACTCGGCGCGCGCCGCTCAGTCGCTGACGTCCATTAAGCTTCGGCTGAAGTGTACGACACAGAACGCCCATACTATGCCCACGTGATGGTTAGTGCTATCAGGCCAGAGGCCCCTCGGATCAAATATCCAAACCGTTTAGCGGTTTAGGAGCGCGCTGAAGCGAGCAGAGACTCACGATCGATGTGACCCTGTCGCCCCGTCTCGAGGACTTGCGGCAAGGGCTAGGAATGCCCGGCCACGCCTCGTAGTTATCTCGCGGGCACCTCTCAGGTCAACCCGACTCCACATCACTTCGCATTCATGCTCGCGCGGGTACCCCTCAGGGCTGACCCGTCTTTAGTATCATGGATCAATGTTCAGTCATAGTAACCAAAGTCTCCGTGTGTCTGACACCAAGGGGGAACCCTGAGGAATCACCCTCGATGGAATTCCCTCTGATGTTATCGTCAAGGTGAACGAAGGTGGAATCACCCTCGAGGTCCACACTTGAGGTGTTGCACGACGGCGTCAGTATCGGGGGTGGTGTAGGAGGAATCACCCTCGCTTACCACGACCGATTAACTAACCTACAAGGTTATCATCAGAAGTGCTGACGAGGTATCACCCTTGGCACTCGATAGTAACCCAGTAGTGTCGAGCAATTTAAGGGGGAAGTGACGTGCGGTGCCAGGGTCTGATCTTCGATCCCGTTGCTCGGGTCTTCTGAGAGTCCAGCGGGGCAGTCGGGAGAAGTGGGTCTCTGATAAGGCTCTACCCATCCTATACTAAACAGTTTAGGATAGCAGGAAAGTATCAACAACAGGTTACAAGTAAATAGGCTATGCAGCAGATATAGGACAACAGTAGCAGCAGTAACTTCTAATGCAAGCATAAAAGAGAAGAGAGTGGGCGATATCGGAATGCTCAAAATGGGGGTGCTTGCCTGTCTGCTCGACGGCAAGGGCAGGGTCGTCGGGGACGTAGTCGTACTCCGGAGCGACGTCTGTCTCGGGAGTTACATCAACGTCGGGGTCTACCAAGAGAGAAGAGGGGGAAGAAACAGGTAAATATAATGCAAACAGATGCAACACAGTGCGTGCTATGCTATGATGCAGTGCAGAGTTGACTAAATATGCATCTAAGTCATTTTGGTTATTTTTAGGATTAACCGGGGATTTATTAATCAGCATGTGTGCACTATTCATCTACCGGATTCGGGCTCAGAGTTACGAGTTCTCCTACGTAGGAGGTTCCGACAAAGAAACAGACGGCACGATCAGACTCGTCTTGTCGTTCTGAGCAACTTTCAGGTTTTAAGTTTTTCGATCTGAGCTACGGTTTAAAAGCTATCAATTTTCAAAGTTTAAATGATTTTCTGGAATTATTTTTATTAACAGAATTGAATTATGACATCAGCATGAGGCAATACTGACATTAGCAAGTCAACAGGTCGGCTGCCAGTCAAACCTGATATGTGGGTCCAGTGGGACCCACATGTCAGCCTCTGTTAATTTAACAGAGTGTTAATACTAACTAGCAGGGTTAATTAGGGGGGTGGGCCCAGCCTGTTAGTGGGACTAACTATTTAATTAGTTAAGCTTAATTAGCAAAATGATTAATTAGACTAATAAATGAGGCGGGCCCACGTGTCAGCGACACATGTGAACAGTGCCCCCGCGTTGACCGTGGTCAACGGGGTCAACGGCAGCCAGGGGCCCACTGGCAGCGACCGTGGGCGGGCCCCACGCCTTGCCATGTTGGCGAGGGCCGTCGGAATCGCTCCGGCGAGCGCTTCCGCGGCGGCAGAGCACCGGAGCTGGCCGGAAATCACGTACGGGGCTCCATTCGGCCCGTGGTTGGGCGCGTCCGAACGCGCGTGCAATGCCGCATCCAGCCATGGCGGTGGCGCGGGCTAACTCGACCGGAATCTTCGCCGGCGTCAAGATCAGCGGCGGAGCTCTACGGGTATCGACGTAAACGGCGACGCCGTGTGTTTTGGTTCAAACAAAAGGAGCAGGCGTGATCTACGCGCGCGAGTGAGGTTGGTGGACGCGGTCCCGAAGCCGTTCGGTCGCCGGAGACGCAACGGCGACTAGCCGGGCGGCGATGGGCTCGGCCATGGCGGTTGAGGTAGCTAGAGGGCGCGCGGGAGCGGGCAGAGGGAAGGGGAAGGAAGAGAAGCTCACCGGGGAGGCACAAGGTGGCCCGGCATAGGTTTAGTAGCAGCAGAGGCTCGCCGGAGACGACGACGGCGTTCCGAGGCTGGAGATGCAGCCGAGGTCGATCCAGCAGCTGTGGCAGTCCCCGGCCCCGTCTGAGAACTCCAGGCGAACGAGTGGATGACGGCGCGGCTTCACGACATCCCGGCGGGTCGAGGTGACGGCCGTGGCCGCGGGGGCGTCGGGGCTGCGGTGACGGAGGCGCTCGGGTCCGACCGATTCGGTGGGAGAGAGGGGCGAAGCTAGTGAGGGAGAGAGGGGAGAGTGACGGAGAGGCCAGGGGGAAGTGCTCGGGCTCTCCCTTATCCTCTCCGCGCTCCTGTAGTGTCGGCGGCGTCAACGTGTCGACGCCGCGCTGGCGCGCGCGCGCTCGGCCAGGGGCGCGCCGACACACAGGGGAGAGAAGGAGGAGATGGGCTAGGTGGGCCGCGGTCGGGGCACTGTGCACTTAGGCCCAGTGCACAGTGCCTCGTTTTATTTTCCTTTTCTCTGTTTTGCCTTTTCTTTTATTCTTTTCTGTTTGGAAATAGTTAGGTCTTTTTGTGCACTTTTGTAAAATATGGGACTTGGCCCAAATATTACTATGCAATATTACCTTCCACCAAAAATTGGGTTGAGCAAAGTAGAAATTTATTTGAATTTGATATGATTTTAAATGGATTTAATATTTCTGTTTTGGTGCTGTTTCAAGTTGTTTGAGTCACTTATCTAGCTCCAATTTTATTGATGATGGTTTTATAAATGTTCCTGGATTATTTGCCAATTAATGAACATTTTTCCAATAGTGTTTGATCAACTTCATATTTCACTTATGAATTTGAGTTGATTTTCAGAATGGAGTTGATTTGCTTTGGTTAACCACTATGTTTAGGCACTGCAAATGATATGACTTGGCATTATTAGCAGTAGATTACAGTGACTAATACATAGGGGTGTTACTAGTTCTCCTCCTCTAAAAGAAATTCTCATCCTGAGAATTTAGGAGGTAGAAGGAAAGAGGTCGGGATATTCTTCCCGAAGATGATCCTCGCGTTCCCAAGTGGCTTCATCTTCAGTGTGATTCGACCGCTGCACTTTCAAGAACTTGGTCGTCTTCTGACGAGTTCGATGTTCAGCTTCATCAAGGATGCAGATCGGATGCTCCTTATAAGATAAGTCATCTTGCAATTCAAGCATCTCGTGATCCACTGCGCGGTGCGGAGATTCCTTGAAGCATTTACGAAGTTGCGACACGTGGAAGACATCATGAATATGAGAGAATTGTGGTGGCAACTCCAATTTATATGCCACCTATCCACGTCTAGCCATGATGCGGAAAGGACCAATATAGTGAGGAGCTAGCTTGCCCTTGATTCCGAAACGATGGGTGCCCTTCATAGGAGTGACACGAAGATAAGCTTGATCACCTGGTTGATAGGTCAGACCCCAGCGCTTGCGATCATAATTGCTCTTCTGACGGTCCTGAGCCGCCTTGAGATTTTCTCAAACAATTCTGACTTGTTCTTCTGCATGTTGAATAATGTCCGGTCCCACGAGAGGTCGTTCCCCAGTTTCTGATCAATTCAGAGGGGTTTGACACTTACATCCGTATAACACTTCGAAAGGGGCCATTTTCAAGCTGGCTTGATAACTGTTGTTATAAGAGAATTCGGCAAATGGGAGAGATTCTTCCCACTTCTTACCGAATGATATAACACAAGCGCGAAGCATATCTTCAAGCACTTGGTTAACTTGCTCGACTTGGCCTTGGGATTGGGGATGATAAGCTGAACTCCATGTGATGTGAGTCCCCATAGCTTCTTGGAAACTTTCCCAGAACTTGGACGTGAAAAGACCGCCACGGTCCGAACTGATCTCCTTCGGAATACCGTGGAGTGAAATGATTCTGGAGATATACAGCTCTGCTAACTGACTAGCAGTGATAGTCTCCTTGACAGGCAGAAAATGAGCAACCTTGGAAAGTTGATCGACGACGACAAGAATAGCATCGTGACCTTTCTGAGACTTGGGAAGACCAGTAATGAAATCCATTTGCGCTTTATCCCACTTCCACAAAGGAATAGGGAGTGGTTGAAGAATTCCAGCAGGCTTCTGATGTTCTGCTTTCACGCGACGACATACGTCACATTCAGCAACGTATCGAGCAATGTCCTGCTTCATTCTGGACCACCAGTACCTCTGTCGAAGATCGCGATACATCTTGGTGCTACCCAGATGGATAGACAACAGTGTATCATGAGCCTCCTTCATGACCTTGTCAGTCATAAGCTCGAAGCGAGGTACTACGATGCGGTCTCTGAAATATAATGTTCCATCTTCAGCAACTGAGAAATCCCGGTACTTCTCAAGGTGAAGCTCTTTCTTCATCAAGTCCATTTCAGCATCTTTAGCTTGCGCTTCCTTAACAGCCTTTTGAAGGTTTGGTTGTACCACAAGGTTATTATGAGAACCTTGGGGAACAATTCACAGATTCAGCTGAGTCAGTTCTACATAAAGACGAGGTTGAGCTCGCCTAACCATGAGGTTGTTACAATATAACTTGCGGCTCAGGGCATCAGCCATCACGTTAGCCTTGCCAGGGGTATATGAAATACCGCAGTCATAGTCCGTAATTGTTTCTAACCATCGTTGCTGACGGAGATTAAGATCCAGTTGAGTGAACAAATATTTCAAGCTTTGATGATCGGTATAGATCTCACACCGATTACCCAGAAGGTAATGGCGCCATAACTTTAATGCATAGATCACTGAAGCAAGTTCAAGATCATGCACTGGATAATTTTCTTCATGTGGACGCAATTGACGTGAAGCATACGCAATTACTCTTCGTTCTTGCATTAGGACACAACCTAATCCCTGACGAGAGGCGTCGCAGTATATGACAAAGTCCTTGCGAGAATCAGGAGGAGCAAGCACTAGAGCAGAAGTAAGCTTGTCCTTGAGGGTCTGGAAACTCTCCTGACATTTGTCTGTCCACTCAAACTTAACGCCTTTGTGGAGCAGATTAGTCAGGGGCTTGGCAATCTTGGAAAAGTTTTCGACGAATCGTCGACAATAACTAGCGAGGCCGAGAAAACTTCTGACTTGCTTGGCATTCTTCGGAGGAGTCCATTCAAGAATAGCCTGAACACGCTCCAGGTTAACGGCAATACCGTCCTTAGAAATTACATGTCCAAGGTAGGTCACTTCAGAAAGCCAGAATTCACATTTAGATTACTTGGCATACAACTGGTGCTCTCGAAGCCTTTCCAGAACCAGGCGAAGATGTTCGGCATGTTCTTCCTTATTCTTCGAATATACCAGAATATCATCCAGATATACCACGATGAACTTGTCGAGGTAATCCATGAATATATAATTCATCAGGTGGGAGAACGTAGCTGGAGCATTTGTCAGGCCAAATGACATGATGGTGTATTCATAGGAGCCATATCGAGTAACGAAAGCGGTCTTTGGAATATCCTCTTCGCGGACACGGATCTGGTGATATCCCAACCTCAAGTCGAGTTTAGAGAAGACCGAAGATCTAGCAAATTGATCATATAAGTCATTGATCTGGGGAAGCGGATATTTATTCTGAATGGTTGCCTGGTTGATAGGACGGTAATCTTGGACCAACCTATTCATACCATCTTTCTTCTTGACAAAAAGAGACGGCGCTCCCTAGGCAGAGGAACTGGGACGGATGAAGCCCTTCCTAAGAGATTTATTGATTTCTTCCTTAAGCTCAATAAGGTGGTGCAGTGGCATCTTGTAAGGACGCTTCGCAATAGGAGTGGTGCCAGGCTTCAAGTCGATGACAAAGTCGACAGCTCTAGCAGGGGGTATTCCAGGAAGTTCTTCTGAAAAAACATCCGGGAAGTCACAGACAATTGGGATGTTCTCGATCCCCTCAAGCGAAGAAGCGTTCAACGCGTTCAAGGCATAAATCTGAGCCTCGGCGTTCTGAGTGATATGAGCTCAGTAGTTTACTAGCTCATCTGATGGATGAAGAAGATGTACAACTTTACTGGCACAATTAATTGAGGCATAGTGAGCCTTCAACCAATCCATTCCCAATATGAGGTCAATACTAGATGACTTGAGGAATATGGGAAATGCCTGAAACTTCAACCCTTCTATCTCAATAGTGACTTCGGGGCTGAATAAAGAGGCTCGGCATTGGCCCGCGGGAGTGTTAACCGCTAGTGGATATTGCAAGCTTTCATATTTAATGCCATGCATGAATGCAAAGTCTTCTGACATGAATGAATGCGATGCTCCTGAATCAAATAAAACAGATGCAGGTACGGAATTAACAAGAAGTGTACCCATCACGGTTTCAGGTTGGTCTTGAGCTTCAGCCATGTTGACGTGGTAGTTCTGCCCACGACCATAAGAAGGTCTGACATTGCTGTAACGAGGCTGAGAATTCCCACGGCCATTACCACGGCCAGCAGAAGGAAGAGCTAGTTGATTCTGATTCTGAGAACAATCTCTGGCACGGTGACCTGGCTGGCCACACTTGAAGCAGAGTGCACTGTCAGGACGTGGTGCAGGAGCTCGAGGTGGTGGAGCTCGAAGAGGCTGCCTCGATGATGGAGGAGGCAGTCGAGGTGCAGCATATGCTGGCATGTACACTGGAGCTACTGGACGGTACATGCTCTGTGGTATCCAGATGCGACGCTTCTGGGAAGACGAGCCCGAAGATGAGCCTGCCTCACGGGTGCGTCTGGTTGCTTCCTTGTGCTTCTTCAGACCAGTTTCGACCATGATAGCCTTATTCACCAAGGTGGCGAAATCAGGATAGTCTTGGACAAGCAGAGCTAACTGAATATCATGATGCAGCCCTTCACGGAATTTCTCCTGCCTTCGGTCATTAGTGGGAACGTCCTCTTCAGCGTAGCGAGACAAGTCAAGAAACTTGCGCTGATAAACTTCCACAGATTTATTGCCCTGAACAAGACTACGGAACTCGGCCTTCTTTCGGGCTATGACAGCTTGGGGAATGTAGCGGGCACAGAAAGCAATCTTGAATTCTACCCAAGTGACGATGGTACTAGGTGGTAGGGTCTGTCGGTGAGTGGCCTACCATTGTGATGAGGGACCCTTCAGAAGGTATGTCGCAAAGGTGACATAATTGGCCAGGGCGACATCAATAGACACCATCTCATAGGAGATGTCACGCAGCCAGTCATCGGCATCCAGTGGGTTGACTGTGTTGCGAAAGAATGACGGGCTGAGTCGCATAAATTCTGGCAAGGTGATGGAAGGTGGCGGCTGATCGGCATTGGGACGGGGGAATTGTTGCATAATCCCCGTCATGAACTGACGGTTGAGTTCAAACTGTTGCATCATTGCTGCCATATAGTCAGGTGGTGGCGGCGGAGGTGGATTGTTATCACCCATCCTGCTAAATCAACAGGGGTAGTTTAGCAGAAGCCAACGCGAGTGTTTAGCAACAAACATGATGTAATGCGACGGAATTTAAATAGTACAACAGATGCTTAATAGTAGTCATTAAGTCATACATATCCATACAGAGTCGGTTACATTCGGGCAGCATAACGGCGCAAATTCAAAAGCTAGACATACTAGGCGGCACGCAGGCTCGCGGTAAGGAAGTACACAACGAGACATAGCAAAGGCTACATCAACGTCGGAGAAAACCACTGAAACGGGGTAGCTGCAAGTGCAGACGACGGACGTTCGTCGCAGAAGGATCCTGCGCTCCATGCGCACTCTGATGCAGAACCCGGTCTCGAGCTGTAAGAAGAGGTCCAAGTGCAGGCGTGTGACCTCCCACAGCAGGCCAATCGATCCCTGATGGCATCTCGGTCCTGCTCGGGTAAAGAATGTGCTCCGAATGTATCCCTGCACGAACAGCTGGTAGCAACTGCATCATAGCCTCGTAGAGTCGTACTCGAGTGGCAAACAACTCGACAGCAAGAGCGCGAACAGTGCGATCCAGAGCTTGAGTACACTGGATCAGAACTCGCTGATCGTAGCGACGAGGCTCGTACGGGGCACAGGTAGCTGTGTAGTATCCAGTAGCATCTCCAGCAGGGGCATACGGAATGTACCGATACTCAGAAGCATCCAAGCTGGCGCTGTGCTCTCCTCAGAGGCGTGCGACAGCAGAGTAAGCAGCATCATGGACTGCCATCTCAATCATCACGCCTATACCGTGGAAAAGGTGAAGCTCAGTGTCGGAGTCATCCTGCTGATCATAGATGCGAACATCAGCATAGTACTGCTCCTGGTTGAACTCACGATAAACCTCGTAGACCATGTACTCGGGACACCAGCGGTATCCCAGCCTGATCAAGAGGGCGATCAGAACAGCTGGAAACCCAGGGATGTCTCAAGCCCAGGTGCGAAGCACAAGTTGCATCGTAGGGCGAGGGGGAAACAGACGGTCCATCTGAAACAGAGAAGATTCAGGATTGTCATTCGACGACGCGAAATATAACAGATCTCGAATGGAAAGATTAAACAAAACAATGGAAAGGAAATGATTATCAGACTAATCAGATCAATGACAGGGAAATCGCACTGAATCCAGCTCTCCGGATGGATGGAATTTACGAGATCCTAAGTGTCGGTGTTAGTAGTTTTATTAAACCCGAATAGAAGAGAGATTAGAGTCCCGGAGTAAAGGTCGAGGAATAAAAGATCCTAGTACCACCCAGTTGGCGACGTGGGCCCGTAAGCCACACAGCCAAGTTAGTAAAACAGTTTTGGACCACTAGACTCAACTTCGGCCAAGGAGTTGGATAGGGGAATTCCTAGAGGCAGTCGGCTCTGATACCAACCTGTGACGACCCTGACTTAATCGTGCACTAACCATACACGCAAATGCACATGATCAAGCCTAAGGACTCACTTGAAGATATCACAACACAACTCTAAAACATAAATAAATTCATACAAGCTTTATATTACAAGCCAGGGCCTCGAGGGCTCGAATACATAGCTCGATGGCATACAAGTGTCAGCGGAAGCATCAGATATCTGAGTACAGATATATTACAGAAATGAAGATAAGCCTTTAGAAGGCGGGGCAAAATAAAATACTACGATCGAAAGGCGTAGGCCTCCTGCCCTGGACCCTCCGATCCTACTCCTGGTCGTTAGTCGGCTCCTCGTAGTAGTAGTACTCTCCAGGCTGGTAGTAGTAGTGGTCGTCGACAGGGGCGTCTGGCTCAGGGGCTCCGACGTCTGGTGGCATCAAAAGGGATATGGGGGAAAAAGAAAGTAAAGAAACGTGAGTACTCATCCGAAGTACTCAGCAAGCAAGGATCTAAACTACATATGCAACATTTTCAAAGTATGGCTATATATGTGGACTGGGCTGCAGAAATGCCAGAATAGAGGGGGAAAGCCTAGTCCTATCGAAGACTAGCATCTTCAAGCATCTTCATCAGTCTTGCAGCATAAGAAGAGTGCAGAAACATAAGGTAAAGTATAGTAGTGTCATCAACCTCGGCCAGAGATTCTTCCTCGGCTCCCTGCGAGAAAACAATCCCAGAGCCGTACTATCCATTTCATCTCAAGTCATCAGTTCTAGTTGTACCGATCGGGATACAACTCCGAGTGTCCATTACCGTAGGACAGGCTATCGATAGATTGTTTCTTCCCTGCAGGGGTGCACCAACTTACCCACCACGCTCACTTAACTCCGGCCGAACACACTTTACTGGGTCATGCCCGGCCTCGGCTAAGCAACACGCCGCAACCCGACCAAATACTTAACAGAGAGGTTAGCACGCCGGACTAAACCTATGCCCCCAGGGGTCTTGGGCCATCGCCCCAGGAACTCCTGCATGTTGCGAGGGCGGCTGAGAGCAAACCTAGCAACCCCTTATACAAGTGCAGTTGCTTAACCAGTCCAACTCGGCGCGCGCCGCTTAGCCGCTGACGTCCATTAAGCTTCGGCTGAAGTGTACGACGCAGAACGCCCATACTATGCCCACGTGATGGTTAGTGCTATCAGGCCAGAGGCCCCTCGGATCAAATATCCAAACCGTTTAGTGGTTTAGGAGCGCATGGAAGCGAGCAGAGACTCACGATCGATGTTACCCCGTCGCCCCGTCTCGAGGACTTGCGGCAAGGGCTAGGAATGCCCGGCCACGCCTCGTAGTTATCTCGCGGGCACCTCTCAGGTCAACCCGACTCCACATCACTTCGCATTCATGCTCGCGCGGGTACCCCTCAGGGCTGACCCGTCTTTAGTATCATGGTTCAATGTTCAGTCATAGTAACCAAAGTCTCCATGTGTCTGACACCAAGGGGGAACCCTGAGGAATCACCCTCGATGGAATTCCCTCTGATGTTATCGTCAAGGTAAACAAAGGTGGAATCACCCTCGAGGTCCACACTTGAGGTGTTGCACGACGGCGTCGGTATCGGGTGTGGTGTAGGAGGAATCACCCTCGCTTACCACGACCGATTAACTAACCTACAAGGTTATCATCAGAAGTGCTGACGAGGTATCACCCTTGGCACTCGATAGTAACCCAGTAGTGTCGAGCAATTTAAGGGGGAAGTTACGTGTGGTGCCAGGGTCTGATCTTCGATCCCGTTGCTCGGGTCTTCTGAGAGTCCAGCGGGGCAGTCGGGACAAGTGGGTCTCTGATAAGGCTCTACCCATCCTATACTAAACAGTTTAGGATAGCAGGAAAGTATCAACAACGGGTTACAAGTAAACAGGCTATGCAGCAGATATAGGACAACAGTAGCAGCAGTAACTTCTAATGCAAGCATAAGAGAGAAGAGAGTGGGCGATATCGGAATGCTCAAAATGGGGGTGCTTGCCTGTCTGCTCGACGGCAAGGGCAGGGTCGTTGGGGACGTAGTCGTACTCCAGAGCGGCGTTTGTCTCGGGAGTTACGTCAATGTTGGGGTCTACCGAGAGAGAAGAGGGGGAAGAAACAGGTAAACATAATGCAAACATATGCAACACAGTGCGTGCTATGCTATGATGCAGTGCAGAGTTGACTAAATATGCATCTAAGTCATTTTGGTTATTTTTAGGATTAACCGGGGATTTATTAATCGGCACGTGTGCACGAGTTCTCCTACGTAGGAGGTTCTGACAAAGAAACAGACGGCACTATCAGACTCGTCTCGTCGTTCTGAGCAACTTTCATGTTTTAAGTTTTTCGATCTGAGCTACGGTTTAAAAGCTATCAATTTTCGAAGTTTAAATGATTTTCTGGAATTATTTTTATTAACAGAATTGAATTATGATGTCAGGATGAGGCAATGCTGACATCAGCAAGTCAACAGGTCGGCTGACCAGTCAAACCTGACATGTGGGTCTAGTGGGACCCACATGTCAGCCTCTGTTAATTTAACAGAGTGTTAATACTAACTAGCAGGGTTAATTAGGGGGGTGGGCCCAGCCTGTCAGTGGGACTAACTATTTAATTAGTTAAGCTTAATTAGCAAAATGATTAATTAGACTAATAAACGAGGCGGGCCCACGCGTCAGCGACACATGTGAACAGTGCCCCCGCGTTGACCGTGGTCAACGGGGTCAACGGCGGCCAGGGGCCCACTGGCAGCGACCGTGGGCGGGCCCCACGCCTTGCCATGCTGGCGGGGGCCGCCGGAATCGCTCCGGCGAGCGCTTCCGCGGCGGCAGAGCGCCGGAGCTGGCCGGAAATCATGTACGGGGCTCCATTCGGCCCGTGGTTGGGCGCGTCCGAACGCGCGTGCAACGCCGCATCCAGCCGTGGTGGTGGCGCAGGCTAACTCGACCGGAATCTTCGCCGGCATCGAGATCAGCGGCGGAGCTCTACGGGTATCGACGAAAACGGCGACGCCGTGTGTTTTGGTTCAAACAAAAGGAGCAGGCGTGATCTACGCGCGCGAGTGAGGTTGGTGGACGCGGTCCCGAAGCCGTTTGGTCGCCGGAGGCACAACGGCGACTAGCCGAGCGACGATGGGCTCGGCCATGGCGGTGGAGGTAGCTAGAGGGCGCGCGGGAGCGGGCAGAGGGAAGGGGAAGGAAGAGAAGCTCACCGGGGAGGCACAAGGTGGCCCGGCGTAGGTTTAGTAGCAGCAGAGACTGGCCAGAGACGACGGCGGCGTTCGGTGGCTGGAGATGCAGCCGAGGTCGATCCAGCAGCTGCGGCGGTCCCCGGCCCCATCTGAGAACTCCAGGCGAACGAGTGGACGACGGCGCGGCTTCACGACATCCCGGCGGGTCGAGGTGACGGCCATGGCCGTGGGGGCGTCGGGGCTGCGGCGACGGAGGCGCTCGGGTTCGACGGATTCGGTGGGAGAGAGGGGCGAAGCTAGTGAGGGAGAGAGGGGAGAGTGACGGAGAGGCCAGGGGGAAGTGCTCGGGCTCTCCCTTATCCTCTCCGCGCTCCTGTAGTGTCGGCGGCGTCGACGTGTCGATGCCGCGTTGAAGCGCACGCGCTCGGCCAGGGGCGCGCCGACACGCAGGGGAGAGAAGGAGGAGATGGGCCAGGTGGGCCGCGGTCGGGGCACTGTGCACTTAGGCCCAGTGCACAGTGCCTCGTTTTATTTTCCTTTTCTCTTTTTTGCCTTTTCTTTTATTCTTTTCTGTTTGGAAATAGTTAGGCCTTTTTGTGCACTTTTGTAAAATATGGGACTTTGCCCAAATATTACTATGCAATATTACCTTCCACCAAAAATTGGGTTGAGCAAAGTAGAAATTTATTTGAATTTGATATGATTTTAAATGGATTTAATATTTCTGTTTTGGTGCTGTTTCAAGTTGTTTGAGTCACTTATCTAGCTCCAATTTTATTGATGATGGTTTTATAAATGTTCCTGGATTATTTGCCAATTAATGAACATTTTTCCAACAGTGTTTGATCAACTTCATATTTCACTTATGAATTTGAGTTGATTTTCAGAATGGAGTTGATTTGCTTTGGTTAACCACTATGTTTAGGCACTGGAAATGATATGACTTGACATTATTAGCCGTAGATTACAGTGACTAATACACAGGGGTGTTACACCCTACACTGAATTGTCGAAGTGCTTTCAAACTTGAGACCAAAGCTCGACAACTGCAACGCCCACTCCACAATCCTGCCGGTTGCTTATGGATTTCGCAAAATCCGTTGCAACGGGAAGCGAGTGACGATGGTGATCTCATGTGCTTGAAAATAATGGCGCAGCTTCCTCGAGGCCATAAGAAGGCTGAAAAGCAACTTCTGCATGCCAGAATATCTTGACCTAGCTCCTTGCAAAAGAGAGCTAACAAAATAAACTGGCGCTGCACCACCTTTTTCTTCTGCACTGGTTCTTCTGGCTGCTCAGATCCTGTCTTGCCGGGATCAATCCTTGCCGCGGAAGATCCTGCCGCATCGCCTGACGGTCCTGCTGCTGGTGTTGCTTCCTCATCAGCTTCTCTCTGCGCCACTAACGCAGCACTAACCACTTGATTTGTCGCTGCCAAATATAGCAGCAACGGCTCTTGTGGTTTAGGCGCGACTAGAGTCGGCAGAGAAGAAAGGTATTTCTTCAAATCTTGCAGCGCAGCCTCCGCCTCCGGAGTCCATTTCATTGGAGCTTCCTTCTTCAAAATCTTGAAAAAGGGCAGGGCGCGCTCAACAGATTTGGAAATAAACCTTCTTAGAGTAGCAACACAGCCGGCAAGACGACGGACATCCTTGACGCATCTTGGTGCTTCAATCTGCTCAATAGCTTTGATCTTGTCCGGGTTCGCTTCGATCCCTCGTTGAGATACAAAGAATCCGAGAAGCTTGCCGGAAGGAACACCAAACACGCACTTCTTAGGATTGAGCTTTAAGTTGATCTTGCGCAGATTTGCAAATGTCTCTTCTAGCTCTTGTATGAGCGTCGCTTTGTCCTTGGTTTTGACCACTATATCATCCATATATGCCTCCATATTTCTATGGAGCTGAGGCTCAAAACCAATTTGAACCGCTCTCGCAAATGTAGGACCAGCACTTTTCAACCCGAAAGGCATTTGTATAAAACAATACGTACCACATGGGGTGATAAATGCGGTCTTTTCTTCATCTTCTTTTGCCATGAAGATCCGATGATACCCTGAGTAGGCATCAAGGAAGGACAGTATATCACAACCAGCGGTGGAGTCCACAATCTGGTCGATGCGTGGCAAGGGAAAGGGATCTTTTGGACAGGCTTTATTGATATCTGTATAATCAATACACAACCTCCATTTCCCATTCGCCTTGCGCACTACAACCGGATTAGCCAACCAGGTTGGGTGAAGTACTCCTCTGACCAATCCTGCCGCCTCCAGCTTTCTGATTTCTTCGGCAATGAATTCCTGCCGCTCCAAGGCTTGCTTCCTGACCCTCTTCTTGACGGGCCGCGCGTGAGGACAGACAGCAAGGTGGTGCTCAATTACCTCCCTGGGAACACCGGGGATGTCAGACGGTTGCCATGCAAACACGTCGACATTCGCCCGCAGGAAGGCAATGAGCGCGCTTTTCTATTTGCCATCTAGGGTGGAACTTATGGTGAAAGTTCCTCCTGTTTCGTCCTCCCTGACGGGCACCTTCTTGGTCACTGGTGGAGCGGCCTTGGATCTCTTGTTCTTGCCGGTGGAACTCTCTGGTGCATCCTCAACGGAAGCGCATCACTCCGAGGAGGTGCGCTTGCCGGAGTTCGCGCCAAGATTCTCGCCGGTCTTCTTCTTCCCCCCGGGAGTTCTAGCGGCACGAGCAGATGCCTTGACGGCAGGTGCTGCAACTGCTTCCTGGTAGAGTTGGTCGGCACAGATGAGCGCATCCTTCTTATCGGAATGGATTGTAATGACACTCAATGGCCCGGGCATCTTCAAAACATTATACGCGTAGTGTGATGCCGCCATGAACTTAGCCAGCGCTGGACGACCAAGGATCCCATTGTATGACATAGGGATCTTGGCGACATCAAACACTACCTTCTCAGTCCTGTAGTTGAGCTCGCTACCAAATGTCACCGGTAGCGTAATCTTGCCCTTTGGCTGGGTTCTTCCTGGATTGACCCCTTGAAACGTGCCCGTTTCCTCGAGATCTTCATCAGGAATTTGGAGCCTCTTGAGCACATCCGGTGAGATTAGGTTCAGCCCGGCCCCACCGTCAACTAGCATTTTCATCACCTTGAGGTTGCGGGTTGTTGGTGAGACCAACAATGGCAAGCACCCGACCGCGGTTGTGCGATCAGGGTGATCCTCGGCGTCGAAAATGATAGGCGTGTTGGACCACTTCAGGGGCTTACATGCATCTAGTGATGGCTCTGTTGCATTAACTTCTCGCACCCACTGTTTAAGCTGACGGTGGGAAGAATGCAACGAGGTGCCCCCGTCGATACACATGGCCTCTGTAGCTTTCTGGAATTGTTGCTCACTGGACTCATCATCTTCTTCATCATCATCTTCTTCTTTGTCACGGCCTCGAGCGGGCCTCTCCCTCTATTGCTTGGCCTTGCCGCGGCGACCCCCTCGGCCACCGCGCTTCTTGCCGGACCCCTCAGCACCGTCATGGGCCTTCTCCTTATCTCGCCTTTCATACTCAGCCCTCTGCTTCTCGACAAGCTGCTCAACTTGCCGGCAGTTTTGGAGATCGTGGCCCTTGGTGTGGTGGATCTTGCAATACTGCTTGCCGGAGTTTTCCGACTTGTCGGCAGCCGCCAAGGCCTGGCATGAGGACCACCCGGCAAGTTCCTTGCCGGGGTCGTCAACCTTGGCCTTCTTGGCGGCGTCGGGGTTGCCGGATTCCTCGACAGCAAGCACGGCCTTGCCTTTGCGCTTCTTGTTCCGCCGCCGGCCTTTCCTTGACGGGGTTGCAGTGTCTTCATCTTCTGATTCGCCCCCCGCGCCAACAACCTCGCCAGGGAGTTTCCTCCCCTCTTCAGCTCGAGCGCACTTGTCGGCCAAAGCATAAAGCTCGGCAATACTCCTGACTTTGTTCATTGCCAGCTCTTCCCGCATTTTGCGGTTACGCACGTTCTGGTGAAACGCTCTAACAACAGCGGCAGGGTGAACGTCAGGAATATTGTACTGCACCCGGCTAAATCTCTCCATAAACTTGCGCAGGGGTTCGCCCTCCTTCTGAGGGATGATATGCAAATCACTCTCTTGGCCAGGAGCTTGGTGTCCTCCGACAAAAGCGCCAACAAACTGATGGCACAGATCTGACCAAGAAGAAATAGAATTCTCCGGCAGATGCATCAACGACGACCTGACGTTGGGTTTCAGCACCAACGGGAAGTAGTTGGCAAGTATCTTGTCATCTCGGCCCCCGGCAGCCTGCACCCAATGGTGTAGATGCTCAGGAACTCCGAGGGATGAGTCTTGCCGTCATATTTCTCCGGGACCTCTGGCTTGAAGGTTCGGGAATTGGGCCACTGGACTTGCCGTAGCTCACGGGTAAACGCTGGAGTCCCTACCTCGTAAGGCAAGTCACCTGCGTCCCCTGGCGCAGGCTCATCGACAACGGGCCCTGCGCGCTTGTCAGATTGATAGCGCGCTTCCTGTCGCCGCTCGATGGTGGTTCGAGCGTCCTCTTTGCTTCGTTCCTGGAGAACTTGACGCTAGTCGCGGCGCATCCGTGGATCGGACGATGCCGTGGAATCATCATTACGGCGATCAACCCGCTGGGTTGTCGACCGCCGCTGGTGCCGCGGAGGGGAGTGCACCGTGGTTGCACCACCTCCGGTTTTCTCCACATCGGCTCGCGCCGGATCAACGGACCGCCGCTGTGAGGGCCCTGCCTCCTGTGGCCCATCTTTGTTGGCGAAGCCAATGAGGCTCTGGATAGTAGCTCGCCACTCCTCCATCTTCTCCGGAGTAGGAGCGAAATCGAGGAGCAGCTGCGCACGTGCCAAAGCTTCCGCTGGTGTAGGCGGCGGCGACAGGTGCGAGGTACGTGAGGTGCTCTGACTCCTAACCATGTTAGAAGGAGCACCGTCACGATCACGCGACCGCGCGCCACTTCCGTCGGCAGCTCGGCGTGCATGCTGGGCCTGCATACCTTGGGATCGATGCGCAGAAATCTTTTCATGGGGACGCCCTGAACCACCAGCGACATGACGTTGCTCATCGTACATGGCCTGGGAAGGCCGTGACGCTGGTGCTGGCGCAGGAGCCCCAGAAGGCGTCCTTCGATCTCTGGAATTCGTTGTGTCACCCGTAGGCAACACAGCTCCATCTCTGGATCCAGCGGCATGTGGGTTGCCGCTGCCGCTGCGAACGACGCCGCTCGCCTAGCTTGGATCACCAGAACGCCGTGGAGGCTCTAATCCTCTTTCGTCTGCACCCGCGCCATTGCCCGTACGTGAGGGCACAGGCAAAACGGACGTGGATGGTTGCGCCGTTGCGGCGCTCTTCTTCTTGGGTGGCATGATGATTAAGATGATGAAGAAACTAAGGCGCCGATCACTGGATCAGGTTCACACAACCTGCTACCCCCTACCTGGCGCGCCAAAGATGTCGGCGTGCGACACCTATGGGACCCCCAAGGGATCCCTTTACGATTCGGCAGGGAGAGACGTATGCGCAAAGAGCAGAACCAACGATCAACGCGGGGCGATTTTTACCCAGGTTCGGGCCGCTGATCAGCGTAAAACCCTACTCCTGCCTTGTTTTATTATGAATGTTCTTAAGCCCAGGCTCCAGGAGCGCTTACAATGAACAGTACGTTCAAAGAGCAGCTACACATGCAGAATGGGCCAGAAGATCCTCCTCCCCTGTAGCAGTTGCCTTGGGCCTCCTTTTATATGCTCAAAGGGGTCACCACAGTGGCAAAATGTATATACATTGAGGTGTAAAGTAGCTACAGGGTTATCATACCTAACCACTGACGGAATAGGACGAACGCATTTAATGCACCGTGAGGTGTCCGTTTAGGTGTCCTCACTTTCTTGGGGATGGAAAAATGGGCCATCCCATCAGCACCGCTTAAGCTTTCCTCCACTGGCGCGTTGCCACGCATCCAAAGAAGGACCCAGAATGTCGGGCTTGTTGCTGTGCCGGAGCGGTGGCACAGCAGCAGAATCTTGCCGGGCACCGAACCTTGCCGGGCACCGAATCTTGCCGGGCGTGAAATCTTGCCGGGCTTCGCAGGCCACCCCGGCAAGATCTTGCCGGGGAAGCTGGCTTTCGGATTCCAGCTCTTCTTATCTGCTGATCCTCAGATCTTTGACTTAAGTATTTCTTTGATAGCCTGAGTCAACCTCGAACTGTTTCCCGACAAGCCTTGCCGCGAGCATGGCTACAACTTCCCATGCACAAGTACGGGGTACTAATGGCCCAATACTTAGTACACCAACAAATTGGATTATGCCTCACATGATAGTTATTTTGTTGAGTTTGCTCCCACTACTATTCATGAGAATAAATTTGCTTATGTGGAGAGTAGTAAAATTTCTACGCTCGTGGATCATGAAAAGAATGCTTTGTGTGATATCTACATTTTTGAATTCATTCATGATGTTACTGAAAATTATTATGAGGGAGGAATATATGCTTGTAGGGATTGCAATAATATCAAGTTTCCTCTCTATGTGTTGAAAATCTTGAAGTTTTGCTTGATTTGCCTTCCTATGCTAGTTGATTCTTGTTCCCACAAATTGTTTGCTCACAAAATCCCTATGCATAGGAAGTGGGTTAGAGTTAAATGTGCTAGTCATATTCTTCATGATGCTCTCTTTGTGTTTCAATTCTTTACTTTTGTGCGAGCATCATTAAAATCATCATGCCTAGCTAGAAAGGCATTAAAGAAAAGCGCTTGTTGGGAACAACCCAACATTTACCCTACTGTTTTTTGTGTGTTCACATGATTAGGCTACTGTAGTAATCATGTTTTATAGTTTTTGTTTCAATAAAGTGCCAAGTAAAGCCTTTGGGATAGTGTGGATGATAGTTGACTTGATTCTGTGCAAAAAGAGAAACTTTTGCGTCCAGTAACAGAATTGTTAAAATACACTAGAATGTCTAAAAACTCTGAATTGTTTTTACAGAGGATTGATATACAAATTGTCTATGTTGTCCTAATTTTTCAGAATTTTTGGAGTAACATAAGTATGACCTTAATTCAGATCTTTACATACTGTTCTGTTTTTGACAGATTCTGTTTTTGATACATAGTTTGCTTGTTTTCTAGTTTCTATGGCTTATATTGCCTAATATAAATTGTAGAAATGATAGGGTACAGTAGGAATCATGTGAGAAATTTTTTGAATCTTGTCTTGACAGTACCAAAGTGAATGATTTGTTTTATCATACTAACCCATCTCACGAAGTTCCGTTAAGTTTTGTGTGATTGAAGTTTTCAAGTTTTGGGTGAGATATCGATATGAGGAGAATAAGGAGTGATAAGAACCTAAGCTTGGGGATTCCCAAGGCACCCCAAGGTAATATTCAAGGAATACCCAAGCAACTAAGCTTGGGGATGCCCCGGAAGGCATCCCCTCTTTCGTCTCCAACATTATCGGTAACCTTACTTGGAGCTATATTTTTATTCGTCACATGATATGAGTTTTGCTTGGAGCATCATTTTATTTTATTAGTTTTTGCTTGCTGTTATTTCGAGTAATGTTTTGCATCTTTTATTTCAATAAAAAGGTCAAGTATAGCCTTTACCATGCTTATTTTGCAAGTCTATATGTTGCTGTTTTGAAAAACAGAAAGTTTTCAATCGTTGTATGAATTCTTATGGAAATTCAGGACATGATAAAATCTTAATTTTTTTACAAAATTAGTAACAACAAATTTTCTAAAGTGTGGTAATTTTTCAGAATTTTGGGAGTTAGGTAAGTATGAGTAAAATTGCACTATTTACAGACTGTCCTGTTTAGACAGATTGCTGTTATGTTTGCATTGTTTGCACATGTTTGCTTATTTAATGATTCTATTTGAGGATAGGAGTATTAAATATGCAGATGCATTTAGTATGCAATGTTAAATAATAATTTTAGTGATTTGCTACAGTAGAGAATGATAAGGTTTTGCATTTGATTTATACTAACTTTTCTCATGAGTTCTTGTTGAGTTTTGTGTGGATAAAGTTTTTAAGATTCAGGGAAATCGTGATATAAAAGGAATTAAGGAGACACAAAAGGTCAAGCTTGGGGATGCCCAAGGCATCCCAATATAATATTTCAAGAAGTCTCAAGCATCTAAGCTTGGGGATGCCCCGGTAGGCATCCCACCTTTCTTCATCAAGAATTATCGGTTAGTATCGGTTGAGCCTAAGTTTTTGCTTCTTCAAATGATGTGTGCTATCCTTGGAATGTCATTTTATTTTGTTTTCTTGATATTCTAATAAAATACTTAGATATAAAAAATTTAAATGAGAGAGAGTCCTCACACAGCTACATAATTATTTGACGACTCATTGATCTTCACTTATATATTTTTGGAGTAGTTTGTCATTTACTCGTGTGCTTCACTTATATCCTATGAGTAAATGGTTCAATGAATTGGATATCATAAATCTGAAATTATATATGTTTCATATGCTTATCCCATGGGGAGTTATGACTTCACATATAAGAGGTAGAGGTGATAAATTTATTGAAAGTTAGCAAACATAGTATTGGTCACTTAAACAATTCATGAAAGAATATTGAAGGAAGAGAGATTTCACATATAAATATACTATCTTGGACATCTTCTATGATTGTGAGCCCCATTAATTATTTTCAAACTTGAGCAAATTAGTTGAAGTTGGACAAGGAAGACAACCTAATGAGTTATGCTTGGGTATATTTGTATAGAAGTTATATTGTTATGGATCCTCCAACATGTGGTGCTTGTTATTTAGAATCTTTTGTAGCCAAAATTTCTTTACTAAGCGGGAATACTGCTTGTGCATCCAAAATCCTTGAACCAAGTTTCTTCCCAGAGTGTCCACTATATCTACCTTTATGCGGTATTTACCTGCCGTTCCAAGTAAATTTGCATGTGCCAAACTCTAAACCTTCAAATAATAATCTGTTTTGTATGCCCGAATCGCTCATGTAGCGACTAGGGGCTGTCAGTATCTTCCATGCTAGGTGGGTTATTCTCACGATGAGTGTTTATTCACTTGTCATTCATGAGAGAGTGGCTGGTAATTGGGATGCCCAGTCCTATGATCAAAAGATCAAAAACAAAATTGCAATTAATTAAACAAAACTCCCCCAGGAAAGTTGTTGGTATGGACGGCACCCGTGAATTCGGCTAGCCGTGGAGTGTGATTGTTGGTGGAGGGTGAGTA
The DNA here is from genome assembly GCA_011799875.1 of Thinopyrum elongatum. Classification (NCBI taxonomy): domain Eukaryota; kingdom Viridiplantae; phylum Streptophyta; class Magnoliopsida; order Poales; family Poaceae; genus Thinopyrum; species Thinopyrum elongatum. The sequence goes on from CM022298.1 coordinate 381,595,275, forward strand.
AAAACTTTACCATTATGTTTGGGAACCGCCTATAATGTGTCTAGCATGGAAGATATTGGGAACTCTCGGTCGTTACGTTGACAATGAAAGCATACCTCTCAAAATTATGTTTATCTCTGTTTTAAAAGCTTCGAGCTCTGGCACCTCTGAAAATCCCTGCTTCGCTCTGCGAAGGGCCTATGTTTTACTTTTATTTTTGTTGATTCAATTTCTTATTCCAACCTATTATTTAGTTGGCAAGCAACATGTGGTGGGGAAAGATCTAAGCATATATGGCCATTCAAATATATTTGATCATGAATTATTATTGTTGGCAATTATCTATATGATAAATAAGTTGGGAGGCAAAACACTAAGCCCCTATCTTTCTCTGTGTTCGATGGATGCTATTTGTTCTAAAAATATGGTTTGAGTGGTAGCAATCATGGAAGACTATATGATAGTTGAGTATGTGGAATGTGCTAAATCAAAGGTCTTACATAGACCCTTCCTGAAAATAAGATGAATTGCAATTGTTTGATGACTGAGAACATAGTTTGTTAGTTTTCAAGAAAGTTTATGATCTAGGCTTTAACATGTGAATAGCTTGCTACTTGATCATGAGAAGTTTTATGAGATGAGCTACTGTTAGGATTTGTAATGATGCTAGAAAAAGTGGTAGAAATTATTATTGATTAAACTTGTGCACTTGCTAGCATTCACACTTCATAAATTATTTCTTTTATCATTTACCTACTCGAGGACGAGCAGGAATTAAGCTTGGGGATGCTGATACGTCTCCAACGTATCTATAATTTATGAAGTATTCATTTCATCTTTACAAAAAGTTTATATGGTTTTGGTATGATTTTATTAGAACTAGCCCGGACTGACGCTGTTTTCAGCAGACTACTGTGGCGTCGTTTTTTGTGCAGAAATAAAAGTTCTCGGAATGGGCTGAAAATTTACGGTGAGTTTTTATGGACCAAAGAGACCCCCGAAGCACAAGAGTTGGGCCAGAAGAGTCCCGAGGCAACCACAAGGGCGGAGGGCGCGCCCCCCTAGGGCGTGTCCCCCTGTCTTGCCGCTGCCTCGTGGACCCCCTTGACGTGAGACCGACGCCAAAAATTCCTATAAATCCCGAAACCCCCAGAAAGAAACCTTGATCGGGAGTTCCGCCGCCGCAAGCCTCTCTAGCCATGAAAAACCAATCAGGAGCCCGTTCTAGCACCATGCCGGAGGGGGAAACCATCACCGATGGCCATATTCATCATCCCGGCGGTCTCCATGATGAGGAGGGAGTAGTTCACCCTCAGGGCTGAGGGTATGTACCAGTAGCTATGTGTTCACTGGTACAGCGACGTGCTATACAAACGGTTTTTAACCCCTTTCCGCGACAGCGTTCTGAACCGTCGCGAAGTGAGTGACTGCGATAGGGGGGGTCCTTCCCACACGACCTAGAAACCGTTGGGGATAGGGAGCCTCGATGCATATACAGTACTCCCTACTTGTTTGTGCTCACATTGCCATCGAAGTCGGTATTCTGTGGTGCTACGTTTACGATGCGCGACCCATCACAAATAGTTCATGATTATAGAAGTAGACAATCACACACATTTACTTTTCCTTGACTGTGTGCGATTCGATGTAAGAGCACACACAGTTGTCGCTATAAAACTGTATGCGAAGCTTGAATACATCCCACACGATTCATCCGTCGTACCCGCGTCGGATGATCGACCTATCACACACATTCTTCTATGACCAAACATTTGCGATGTGCACAACATCACAAACAGTCCATAATTGCGAAGCGTGTGTGATAAGGTGACTATCGCAAACATTTAATAAGAAAGAACTGTGTGCGATGCTATTGTTAATCGCACATGTTTTTTCTTGGCTGATCGTGTGTGCAGTAGAGATTGATCGCACACGTAGTGGATCCTAGAAACGTGTCTGATCTCCACGTCTATCGCAGATGTGTCGCTTTCGCAAACCGTGTGCAGTGTAATCCCTAATTTAAAAATCATATGTTTTGAATTTGAAAGTAGGCAATCACTTATTTCATATCCAACCATGTTTATTACAAATATAGGTTCAACCACGAATGCATAATTCGATGCACAGGTACTTATACTGAAGAACTACAGAAGCACCAAGTAAAGAATGATGAACCACAGTTGTACTAAAGACTGTAAAGAGAGAGGTGAAAGACATTCTGGTTGCTAGAGAAGGTGAAGCGAAATGCCCATATTGTGCCCTCCTCCATGCGTAATGCGCGCACGACTCTAGGCCAACCCCTTGTGATGGTTGCCCGTCCATCCTTCACTGTCTTCATTAGGACTTCTCGATGCTCATTGTAGTATGGATGAAATACTTTAACCTTCATTGTGTGTCCACCAATCATGTACTTTGCGAGGTAATCTTGAGTGAACTGCTTCAGAAACCACTGCGAACAAAAAAGATTCAGACATTGTTGTCTAACAACTCATTATGGGCAGTAAAAAGAGAAGGCTGTAGAGTTTGTAGTTACCATCCTACAGCTCACTGTTGTGTTGGATAGAGCATAAACAAATAATTTGCTTGCCACCATTTGTATCTTTTTGCTAATAATCCTTATCAGTTTCCTCACTTGATGCGTGTTCATGAATATCTCATTGCCCCATACGCAAAAAGGGTCGATGTGTGGATCCTTGCCAAGGGCATATGTACCTACAAGCAACAAGTCAATATTAGAAGCTAACAAGTGTCCAGGCCTGGATCTATATGCACTACATTATGGAACGACGGGGGGAGTACAAGCCGAGGGATGAAACTAACCTCGGCAAAAAATGGTGGCCACTGCCGTTGTTGTCCTGCATAAGTAGTGGAAAGGCATGATAAGTACAGCAACCTTAACATCAAACAAATATAGCAAAGGTAAACAACATCATCTCCAAATGATAGCTTGAATGTGTTGGTTTTAGCTTGTTGTTAAAGCAGATATAAAATGGAAGGCAATGTTACCGACAACAGGCTTAACAGCCATCAAATATTGCAATTCAAACTGGTATTGTTGAAAATAAATAGAACGTAGGTAATGCTTAAACATCACACTGGATAATTGTGTAAAACTAAAATAAAGGGCATGTGTTAACTACGCCAGGCATAACTGGAACCAAATATAGCCGTTCAAACTGGTATTGATGCAGTCGAGCGGCACAGTTCTGACTTGCACATAATGAACATCACATTGTGAATGACTAAAATAAACAAGGCATAAATGATCAGTATAACAACCAAATATAGCCATTGAAAACTGGACAGAGTCTCACTGCAACCAACCTAACAAGCAATTATAGATAAACAGGGCATATGCTTGAAAACTGGACAAATGCTCACTGCAACCAACCTAACAAGCAAATACAGATAAACAAGGCATCTGCTTGAAAACTGGACAAATGCTCACTGCAACCAACCTAACAACCAAATACAGATAAACAAGGCATCTGCTTGATAACTGGACGAATGCTCACTACAACCAACCTAAGAACCAAATACATATAAACAAGGCATCTGCTCGATAACTGGAAAAATGCTCACTGCAACCAACCTAACAACCAAATACAGATAAAGAAGGCATCTACTCACTATAAACAACCAAATATAGCCATTAATGAAACTGAAGTGGACAATTCATACTTAAACATCACATAGCCCTATTGAACAATACATTTTTTGCATAACTGAAATAATTAAACACGGCACAGTTAAAGCACTGCACGACAAATGCTACTACAACAAAGGGTATGGGTTGGCAAGCTAGAAAAGGTAAGATTTGCTGATAGGATGTTGCCTCACATGTCATGGACGGGATCCTTCCAGTTGGAAGAGCACAGACCCATGGTGCGCTCTCTGATGTCACAGATGGGCAGTTTCACCTTGGAAGAACCTTTGTGGGTGCCCTCCTCGTGGTCGTGGTCGATGAGATCTGACTTGGCAATTGAGGATCCCAAGCCGCCGCCGTAGAATGTGTCCTTCAGAAATGACAAAACGGGCTCGATGGCGTACAAGGATCGCAAATCCTTGACCGCTTGGCGAAGGAGATCAGCGGCAGGGCCGTCGAAGAGATCGACGGCGGTTGAACCAAAGGGGTTGGGGATGGACCACTTAACCTGTGAGATGGCCCGCGTGAAGCCGTCGCTATCAACGAGCTTGATGTCATAGCCAGCTTTCCCGAGATACAGTAATTCGCTAGCCCGCTGACATGAAGCCTTCGGCATGGCAACGTAGTCAACGTCTTCACCGGCTTCCGCGGCGACGTGTTGCTCCGGGATCGACAGGTCGGGGCGAACGATGGCCACCTTGCCAACATCCGCCGGAGAGGCCATGATAAACCTCTTCTTGGCCGAACGCTCGTCGGGATCCCCGGGATACGTGGTCGAGCTTAGGCTGCGACATTCTGGAGTAGGGGATGTGGATCTGGCGGGGAGGGACACCGCAGGCCTCATCTAAAAACTCAGGGGAGTGGGGCGACGGTATGGGAATCGCTGGGTAACCTAAACTTTATTATCTAAGCTAGGAGGAATGGGGTAGACCGGCAGGGGTTGGCGGCGGTGGCGGCGGCGAGCTAGGGTTCGAGGGGTGAGGGGGGCGGTTGGGGGGACTGTGGAGGGGGTTTTGGTGTTTGAGGATACGCCACGGCTACTGAAAATGTTAGTAATGGTGGGTGGAGATGGTGGTGGACGAGGGAGGGCGACGGTTCAAATGCCTCGGCTACTGCAATTTTACTATAAGGTCGGTGCTGGAGGAGTGTGGGCGATGGCTGAAGTACGGCGGCTACTAAAATTTGGGTAAAGAAATTGATGCGGGGCGGGAGTACCCAAGATCGCGCATGGTCCAATAAGAATATGCGTGTATGATAATAAGGAAAAGTGGCGGAACCGCTGATTTTTGCAACGCTCAAGGCAGGTAGTTTGTTTTTAGATTTCTAGCTAGCTGGTCTATCGCACACGGTTTGTCCTAATTTCTAAATAAACTACCCGCCTTTAGCTTGCGCAGGTGGTGATTTTACAGCGCACTTGCATCGCACACGGTTAAGCTAGTACCTCCACCCTTTGCCCGCGCTTGCGCAGTCGTGGTGATTTTACAGTGCACTTGCATCGCACACGGTTGAGCCAGTACCTCCACCTTTGCTCGCGCTTGTGCAGTCGTGGTGATTCACAGTGCACTTGCATCGCACACGGTTAAGACATTATACCCGTGTCCGTTGAGCGTCATCAGAGTCTTTGCAGCAAAGAAAAAACATTAGAGAGGGTCAGAAGACAGCGACACCAGCATGTGGCCCAAATATATATGAGTGAAAAGGGTGGTCTGTGATGTTCAAAATTCCAATGCACAACTTTGACCGTGCGGGCCCACGGTTGGGCGCGTCATCAAAGATCGATGAGAGGGGCCAAAAGTCAAGAACCACCTAGAAGTGGCCAAATATATGTAGGAATATTGGGTGTGATTTTTAAAACTTTAAATATACAATGCACAACTTTGGTGGCACCTGCCTCGCAAACCAGAAAGCACTCTTGGATATATCTATAATGACATAATGTCATAGCTAGCTAGGGTGCTTGACCCACCACCTCCCACTTTGTGTCAGTAGGGTGGATGCACGTAATGATACTTTGGTCATACATGCATGTCGTCATGACCTACCATAAGACGGACCAGTGAATCTATTGTTTTGTCAAACGACAACTGTTGTTGTCGATAAACTGCTTGGGCCAATATATTGAACCATCATAAAAATCGCACGAGAGGGACCACAAAACCAGCACCTCTTGCATGCGGCCCAAAATGATGTACGTTGGAAGGGGTGATGTGTGTTTTCAATATAGAATAATGTACAATTTAGATGTGGTGCCTACCTCTCGATACAGACAACAACCATGAAGGCCAGGTAGTTAAGGATGAGATACGCAGGGTACGGTGTAGGTCGAACCCAGCAATCCGAGCATGTGGGAGGGAATCCTGACAACGCATGAGCTCGAGCTTTGGTTGAACGACATGTGACGGTGACTGGCCCTAACACGAAGAACTAGGAGGAATCCATTCATGGCCAACACATACCCCTCGTTATCGGTCAAAGGGATGATATATATACACTTGGGGAGCCCACAGATATGTGTGGCGTCACAAAAAACCGCACAAGGGAGACGTGGTCGATCAGAAGACCCCGTATACACTGCATGCGACCCGAAAATATTTATGGGTACGGTGGTGTGTGATGCGTTTAAATCCCGAATGCATAACTTCGATGGGCCACCAACTACATTACAAACTGAACACTGTACCCGACCCCAAGCCTAGTTCAATACGTACGATGTCGGTTTCCCAACTTCGAGGCGGGGGGGGGGGGGGGGAGTATCGTCCAACGCATGCACTCAAACTTTATTTGGTCTAACATGGCACACATAGCAATAGGAAACCATCATGGTCAAACCCTTCTCGTTGTTGGGTCAAAGGGATAGATTGTGTGGGCCCCCCTCATTATCGGTAAAGGATAATATATATACCTCGGGGAGCCCGCAGATATGTGCAGCGTCTATAAACCGCACAAGGGAGACATGCTCGATCAGAACACCCTGCCCCCTATACCCTGCATGCGACCTGAAAAAGGTTTATATAATCGCCATGATAGGTCACTATAGAGTAAATCATTCTTTAAATTTTTAGAGCAAAAAATAACCAATAAAAACATAGTCTACAAATTAGCAAAACAAGGATCCCAAGGTTTATATAATCACCATGACAGGTCACTATAGAGTAAATCATTCTTTAAATTTTTAGAGCAAAAAATAACCAATAAAAACATAGTCTACAAATTAGCAAAACAAGGATCCCAAGGTTTATATAATCGCCATGACAGGTCACTATAGAGATATTTATCAACTTCCCATCGGGTCACCCATCCTTGGACTACTCCAGCCCAAGCACGCTTAACTTCTGCGTTCTATTCGACTAGGCTAGCGGATGGGAAGCCGCACCTTGCTAATTGGAATTCCCTCCTTGCCTTTAAGGTGTTTCACGCTGGTCACCCTATGGGACCTACTCCCTCCTGTCACACACATTTGTGCTTTTAGAAACTGTGTGCGATATTTACATGGCCGGTGTGTCACCGCCTAGCCTTCAATGAGCACTGACACTGGTATCAGAAAAACAATGGGAGAAGAGGCGGGAAACCGATGAGAGGAGTGGCGGGAAACGGTAGCCTGTTTGGATATATAACAACATTAATATAGAAAACTTAGTAGATAAGGAAGCGTGAGCTAGCACGACGCATGCGCATAGTGCTTACCCATATACTGCATGTGCTGTCGAAAGGGCTGAGGATTGCCGTTCGATCTGGGAGCATCCAATGGTGCAGACATACGATCCGTGGGGTTTGGGTTCTGGCCTATCAGAACGCACGACTCAGATCTCGCGCGCAACAGGGGGGAGGGGGCATCGGCCATGGTTTGGTAGGCACACGACTTTCATGAGTGAACCGTGTGCTATTTGAAAATATTTCGTGAGAAGAATCTTGGTTTTTAAGTCCCCGTAAATCCAAAACTCACCCGAAAATCATGAAACTTGGCATGGTGTCACGACATGGCACGTATATGTCGAGGAATTTTTTTTGTCCATTTTGGCGCAAGCTTTATTACAAACCTCTTACAAACTGGAGCTTCTCTCAAAGAAGCCTCGTGGTTCCGATAGGGAAACGTGTTCCCCTTGTGGGCGAAACGTAATCACTGCCTCTTTTTGCCTTGTATTTTCTTCTACGGGAAACATGGAACGACAGGATATCCGTGCTGAAATTTAAACTTATTCAGGGTTCGTTTGGCCTTTTTATACACTAATTGAGTTTCCTAGGCATTTAATGTCCATAATTCAAATCTGAACTACAAATACATGCTCCAGTTCACCAAAATGGCTAGAAAAATTATACACGTGTCCTTGGGTGCATGTTTAGGTCCCATGCCAGGAATGGGAACGAATTACAACCGTACCGGCATCCTGGCTCGTCCTCAAACATTTGGAATCTCGGTTTTTAAATCCCCATAAATCCAAAATTCACCAGAAAGTCATGAAAGTTGGCATGGTGTCACGTCATGGCACATATATGTCATGGTAAAAACATTGTCCAATTTGGGCCAAGCTTTATTACAAACCTCTTACAAACTGGAGCTTCTCTCAAAGAAGCCTCGTGGTTCCGATAGGGAAACGTGTTCCCCTTGTGGGCGAAACGTAATCACTGCCTCTTTTTGCCTTGTATTTTCTTCTACGGGAAACATGGAACGACAGGATATCCGTGCTGAAATTTAAACTTATTCAGGGTTCGTTTGGCCTTTTTATACACTAATTGAGTTTCCTAGGCATTTAATGTCCATAATTCAAATCTGAACTACAAATACATGCTCCAGTTCACCAAAATGGCTAGAAAAATTATACATGTGTCCTTGAGTGCATGTTTAGGTCCCATGCTAGGAATGGGAATGAATTACAACTGTACCGGCGTCCTGGCTCGTCCTCAAACATTTGGAATCTCGGTTTTAAAATCCCCATAAATCCAAAACTCACCAGAAAGTCATCAAAGGTGGCATGGTGTCACGTCATGGCACATATATGTTGTGGTAAAAACATTGTCCAATTTGGGCCAAGCTTTATTAGAAACCTCTTACAAACCGGAGCATGTCGCAAGAACCCTCGTGGTTTCGATAGGGAAACATGTCCCCTTGTGGGCGAAATGATAATCGCTCCCTCTTCTAGCTTTGTATTTCTTCTACACGCAACACGGAACAACGGGAGATTCGCACTGAACTTTGAAATTATTCAGGGTTCGTTTGACCTTTTTTATTCATTAATTGAGTTTTCTAGGCATTTAATGTCCATAATTCAAATCCGAACTACAAATACATACTCCAGTGCAACAAAATGGCTAGAAAAAACGTACATGTGTCCTTGGGGTGCATGTTTAGGTCCCATGGAATGAATGGGAATGAATTCAACCATCTCGGCGTCCTGGCTTGGCCACAAACATTGCGAATCTCGGTTTTTAAATCTCTGTAAATCCAAAACTCACCAGGAAATCATGAAACTTGGCATGGTGTCACTACATGGCACATATATGTCATGGTAAAATAATTGTCCAATTTGGGCCAAGCTATATTACAAGCCTCTTACAAACCGAAGCTTCTCGCAACCCTCGTGGTTCCGGTAGGGAAACATGCCCCTCTTGTGGGCGATACAATAATCGCTGCCTCTTCTCGCCTTGAACTTTGTTTTCTACAGGCAACATAGAATAATAGGAGTGTCGTGCTGAAATTTGAAACTGTTCAGGGTTCGTTTGGCCATTGTATATATTAATTAAGTTTTCTAGGCATTTAATGTAGTCCATAATTCAAATTTGAACTACAAGCACATGCTCCAGTGAAGCAAAATGGGTGGGAAATCGTACATGTGTCTTTGGGTGCATGTTTAGGTCTCATTAAAGAATGGGAATGAACTACAAACTTCTCATCGTCCTGAAACATTGAGAATCTCGGTTTTTAAATCCCAGTAAATCGAAAACTCACCCTAAAAACATGAAACTTGGCATGGTTTCATGACATGGCACATATATGACGTGGTAAAAAAATCGTCTAGTTTGAGACAAGGCGCACACATTAATAGCCAACAAAGTCCTTTTGAAACAAATAGCTGACACGTTAATATCGCAAACGGTTGTATTATATGAACCGTGTGTTCCCGTAACCATTTAAGTGCGGCCACTACTTCTGCCAAAATTTAACCATACTCGGTGGCGTGCGTGCAGCTGTTTGATTAGACGGGACGAGTGCGAGAAGTCCGCCGTGCAGGCTCGATGGGACACATGCGAGCAGTCCGCCGCGCAGGCTCGACGGGACGCGTGCATCCTGTCCACCTCGCAGGCTCGACGGGACACGTGCGAGCAGCAAGGCCACCCATGCTCACCGGGAAGCGAGCTGTTTAACCTCCATCCACCAGCCGCCCGCCTCGCTCACAACTTCTCCATTAATGGCGGCTGAGCTGCTGTTTAACACACGGTTAATTACAGCACCTGGACGGAGGGTGTTTGCTTGTGATCCCATGGCAGCATTTGCTTTGTTCGTGTTTTCAACTCGTATTCCGGCCTAATTTAAATTGCCACATAGGGCAACGGATAATACGACGACAAATAAAATGGTAATGGATAATACGATGACAAATTTACAATGGCGCGGATAATAATTGTCTTACATATTCCGCATAATTTAAAATGCCACATGCGGCAAAGTCCGGAACACACGGGGGCAAGAGAAGAAGGAAATCACAGACAATGATCTGGGTTGCTACTGTCTCTACTCGTCGATGGATCGCCGGGCGACGACATCCTCCAGCTCCTTCTTCAATTCCTCATGACTTTGCTTGAAAGCAGCCACATATTCCTCCACCTCCTGCTCGCGCTCGATCCGGAGCTTCCTCAAGTCACCCATCAGTTCCTCGACGACCGCTGTCAGCATCATTCCCGAGGCACTGCTCTGCTCATGCAGCATCTTCCAGCCGGCCGCTCCTCCTCCTTCTCGACGAGCGCCTTGAGGAGCTTCGCATTGTCACCCATGAGTTGCTCGACAAGGCCGGTCGCCTTGTCAGCCGAGGCATCACTGATCTCGAGTAGCTTCATCAAGAAGTCGACTAGCTCCTGCTGCTTAATGAGGCCGCGCGAATGTCGTCCTCGCCGGCCAAGGACTTCAGCAACGCCAGCTCATCGCGATCGCTGACGTGGCGAGTGCGCTTGTGAGAGCCCTCGCGTGCCCGTGGGAGCTCGTTCGAGGGCTCCGTGGCGCGCAGGGACATCTCTGCTGCGGCTGCCGCTTCGCGGCGGGACCTCTCTAGTGCTTCCGCGGCCTTGGTCTTTGCTGCCTGGTTATATGTCCACCCGAAACTCCTCCTACCGGTCATGGCGGAACGACTTGACAGGAAAGACCAGTTTTGTGGGTGATGAGGAGGGGAACTGTGAAGTAATTTTCGAGTGGGTAGTTTTTATAGCCCGGTGCTAAGTGTGAACACATATTAGTTTGATAGGTGTGAACAGATTTGCAATTACTTATTGTGTTGTAATCTGCAATGTGACGAGAAACAAGGTCAAAATTTATTGATGGTTCTGGGCCTACAAAGCCCGTTTCTGTTGTTCTGGCTCATCGCAAATAGTTCTTTTGGATCAACCGTATGCCACACATCGGGTTGTCGTGACGGTGCGTTGCCGCCTGGGTTATATGCAGCAAGCAATTAGCTGGTGGCGGGTAACCGATGAGGGAAGAGGCATGGATTTTACAATTCACCCATGTGGAGCGTGGGAAGCATTCACTGGAGCGCGGGAAGACTAAGTGGAGCACACACACAACCCGAATACCGTATGCGGTGCCACGTGTTATTTATCACACACGTGTTAACATAAGGAAACATATGTGTAACTTACTAATCATCGCACACGAGTACTCGCAGACGCATCGTGTGTGATACTCCTAGCCACCGCAAGCAACTAGTTTGCATTTTTCAAAGTTTTTTGTACGAACAGAATCGCACACGAACTAACTATAGTAACCGTCTGTGTTATAATTTCTCATCGCAAACAGTTCATCCGAGTGGGCTGTTTGCTGCATATCACACACATATTTTTTACACGAATCGTTTGTGTTCTTTTGGCTCATCGCAAACAATTCATCTATGTGAACTGTATGCCACATATCACACACATCTTGTTAAGTTGAACTGTTTATGTTCTCTTCCCTAATCGAAAACAGTTCGTCCGAGTGAACCGTATGCCGTATATCACACACATCTTGATCTGGCTGACCGTTTCTGTTGCATTCCCTAATACCACACAGTTCATCGGAGCGAACTGTATGCTGTATATCGCACACACATTGATATGGCTGCCCGTTTCTGTTGTTCTGCCTCATCGCAAACAGTTCTTCTAGATCAACCGTATGCCCCGCATCGCACACGTAACTAAAATCTGAACCGTGTTTGATGTCTCCGCAATCGCAAATGTTTTGCATCTTTTTTGCCAGTTTTTTTACATCCCCGTTTGCGATTAATGCATCGCACACAGTTTCGTCAAAGGGTCTCTAATTGTAGTGTCGCAGTAGCAGCATCCTGCAGTAGTGGTTTGATCTCTCTCTCGTGTGCTTGATTTGGCACGATCTTGATGTATCGCGAGCTTTGTTACTATAGTTGGATCATATGGTGTTCTTCCCCCTCTACCTTCTTGTGATGAATTGAGTCTTGCTCTTTGAGGTTTCTTATGTTGGATTGAGTATTGGATTTGAGAACACTTGATGTATGTCTTGCGATGGGATATCTGTGGTGACAATGGGATGTTCTATTGATGCACTTGATGTATGTTTTGGCACTCAACTCGCGGATTCCCGAGGTGACATTGGGGTAATCTATGCATAGGGGTTGATGCATGTTTTTGTCCTACATTCTTCGATAGAAACTTTGGAGTGATTCTTTGTTGCACGTTGAGGGATTGTTATATGATCCAATTATGTTATCATTGTTGAGAGAACTTGCACTAGTGAAAGAATGAACCCTAGGCCTTGTTTTGAAACATTGCAGTACCATTTTTGGTCACTTTTGTAACTTGCTACCTTGCTGTTTTTATATTTTCAGATTACAAAAACCTATATCTACCATCCATATTACACTTGTATCACCATCTCTTCGCCGAACTAGTGCACCTATACAATTTACCATTGTATTGGGTGTGTTGGGGACACAAGAGACTCTTTGTTATTCGGTTGCAGGGTTGTTTGAGAGAGACCATCTTCATCCTACGCCTCCCACGGATTGATAAACCTTAGGTCATCCACTTGAGGGAAATTTGCTACTGTCCTACAAAACTCTGCGCTTGGAGGCCTAACATGAGTCTACAAGAAGAAGGTTGCATAGTAGACATCACGCTCCTATTCTTGACTCGGGTCTACATGGCAAGTTTTAGTCGTAGCCGTGCATGGGGGGGGGGGGAGGTTGGCGAGGGGTCGGCCTTTGTTTGGGCTCGCTGACCCGTTTTCGAGCTCACCAAATGTGGTTCTTAGCAACGGCAACACTGAAGGCCGACAAGAACGTCTTGCCGGAAAATTTTGTTTACCAAGATGTATTGAAGGCTCGTCCTTCAGTGTGTTTTAATACATACACAAAACTTCTGGCAAGATCTTTTTTTCCAAGTTTACGTAGATAAACAAGTACAAACCATACAAGTACTAGCATGGACGAAGGATTACATAATTTTGATTAAAATTTGGCGAATGCCTACATCTTTTGATATGAAAAAAGATAAGTCCCCCATAATGCCTTTCTTGTCCCTCTCCTCCTAGGAGTTGCATCGAGACGGAAAGAGGGCAAAAGGAGCGCCTAGGCAGAAGCCCAGCCTGACCCCCTCAGGGCTCACGGGACGTAGCCTGACAAGATTGGTAGGGCGCCTCCCCAGCAAGGAAGAAGAGGCCGGAGACGGGGGGAGCGGCTAGGCGATGCCCTGGTTACCCCCACCAGGACGAGCGTAACATGGCTGAAATGATCTAGATGACGACTAGAGGGGGGGGGGGCTGAATAGGCGTTTTAAAGCTTTTACGGATTTGGCTTTATCCTAATGCAGAATAAACTAAACTGATACTTTTCAAGCACAAATCCTAAATATGCTAGGCTCAACTAAGTGCACCAACAACCTATGCTAAACAAGATAGGCACTTTAAGGAAACTAGCAAGCACAAACTATATCACAAGATATGGAAATGTAGCAACAACTAAGCAATTCAACTAGCACAAGATATATCAATATGAGCAAGTAAGAATTGCGGAAAGTAAAGGGTGTGGGTATGAGATAACCACAAGTGAGTCGGGGACGCGGATTTATCCCGAAGTTCACACTCGTGAGAGTGCTAATCTCCATTGGAGCGGTGCTGAAGCCAAAGCTTTGGGGCGTCACCAAGTGACTCACCGTATTCTCCCTTTCGAGTAACCCCCAACGGATGAGCCTCGATTCACTCGGGGTTGGTCTTGAAGCCGACCACCACACCTTTACAATCTTCTTCGGAGCACACCACAAACACGGAAGCTTCCGGAGGAACTTGACTACCTAGGCCATTTCAACACCCTTCCCCGGAGCACACCAAAAAGGAAGCTTCCGGGGGAACCTTGGCCACATAGGCCTCTTCACAATCTTCCCAATGTATCACCAAACCGTCTAGGAGGTGGAAGCCTCCAAGAGTAATAAACTCATGGGCTCTCACTCGAACTAATCGATGTGGGGAGCTCAAACAAATGCAGCAAATGCAATGCAAGGTCAAGCAACAAATGCTCAACTCACTCTCTCAATCTCACAAGATGCAACTCAAGAAAGTGGGAGATTGAAGAGAGGGGATGCTATGGAGGAGATCAACAAATGACTCCAAGATCCATCCACGAATCCCCCTTCACTTAGAGGGGAGATAGGGGTTTGGGAGAGGTGGTAAGAGGCTCAAAATGATGTTTAGAATGTGAATGAACAGCCCCCCAACCGGTGGGAGGACGGAGCCCTTAAAAAGCCAAAACCCAAAACTAGCCGTTGGGGCTCAACGGGTAGTTCCTGTGCACCCCATGCCCACGGGGTCCCGTGCGCACGGTGCAGGCCCGTGCGCATGGGGCCCCGTGCCCATGAAGGTCAAAAACCCTGTGTCCACGGGGTACCCAGAACAGCCTGCAGCAGCCCACTAAAACAATGATAACTTTGGCATACGGACTCCGAATTCGATGATCTTGGGCTCATTTTGAAGCTATGGAAAAGCCCAAGGTCCTCACATGGAGAACCACCCAAGATCAACAAGAAATAATGATGCAAATTATGCAAAGGTTTGATCTCTCTACATGTGACGTGATCAAGCAACTTGCCCGAAAGTCCCTCTTGATAGTACGGTTATCAAACCTATAATCCGGTCTCCCTCCAAGCACCATGAGACCAGCAAAACTAGGAAAACCTAGCTAAGTTATACCGTTGCCTTGCACATTCCACTTGATCTTGATGATGACTTTGATGTTTGCCTCAAGTTGGAATCCTTTTCTTGTCCACAATCACTTGGTGAAGATACTCGAAATGCTTCCTCATATTGCAATGAGGGAAGCCTTAACATCAGCCCATCTTCATATGGACATTATCATGATGTGGACCGCAAGCTTCAAAGCATATAACCTCCAGCTTCTCATCTTGCACTTGGACTCCTCAAACCCGATGACCATCACCACTTGATGTCATCCAAACACAGGCTACTTGAAATATTTCCTTTTGATGCAAGCCCATGAGAAACACCTAACCCACATAGACATAGAAAACACATAGCAAGGATTAGGTAACAAAGCACAATTCACAATTACTTACCATACCACTAGATCACTTGATACCACATGGTACAAAGATTGCACTTTGTGAGTTGACCATCTAGATAATCTTCGAGCTTCATCTTGGTCAACCAACATCTTTACTTCAAGCTCTATATTGGTTTCTTGAAAGCCATAATGAACTCTTCATTTCCCTTAATTGCTTCAAGAATACATCACCAAAGACTCTTCCATGACCATATCAAGTTTCACTATGAATATCACATTGTTCATCATTTGCTCTTCTAAAAACTCCATCATAATCTCTTGAGAGGCATAATGAACTCTTCACTCTAGTTGCTTGCTTCAATACTTGATCAACCGAAACCCAACACATGAGCTCACCATGATCTTGTCGAGAAACCATAACTTGAGTTCTTCTATTTGTTATACTCGCAAGCTCTTGATCCTTAAAAGCCCACATATGTCAATCTGTGAGATCCTCTAACGAACTCCACCTTGAATATATTTGGTTAGACATTAAAATCAATCTTGATGGCTTCAACATAAATCCCCAAAGACCAACTTGAAACCTCACTGGATATGGGACCTCGAGTGTCAAAACCTAGGCCCCGTGTGCACGGGGGTCAGGGACCCCGTGCGCACGCGGTATGCAGAGATTGACACTCGACCCCGTGCGCACGGGGGTCAGGAGGCCCGTGCGCACGGGGTATCTAGAGAGGGATACCATGAGGACTTCTTTGAATGTTTTGATGGCATTCTTCCCACATAAATCCAACATGCTTCATGCATCACTATGGAACATTTCTTCATATAGGATTAAATGCACTTGATGCTCCATAGGAATTGTCTATGAATACCAAAGCTTAGAGCAAATATATCTTCATATGTATGGACTTCATGCTTGATTCCTTCTAATATCCTTGATGCACCTTCTATGGACCATACCTTCAAATATATCTCAGTGAAAAACATTAGTCCATAGAGATTGTCATTAATTACCAAAACGACACTTAGGGGCTACATGCCCTTTCAATCCCCCCCATTTTGGTAATTGATGACAATCTCAACAAGAGGGTTTATATAATGAATTTGAAACAAGTATGCAATCTATCCGAGAATAAATAGTATACTAGAGGTGGTTTCGATAGCCTCAAATATCACAAAGATAATTGATGTTATCAAAACCGATTGTACTAGCATTGAAATACTACACAAGAATTTGATGCTAGTAGAACCATACTATATAGAGCAAACTCCCCCACAATATATGCACGTGAAAGAACTTGGTGGAGTTTTCTCTATATACACATCCATGAAACAAGCAAACATAACAAATGTAGATATGCATGAATGATAAGAACCAACTCACTTCTCCTAAACCCTCTAAACTTCTCCCCCATTGGCATCAAATGCCAAAATGGAAGAAATCTAGAAGGCCAATATAGTATGAGTTCCTCCTTAATTTGCATTTCTCAAATGTGAGTGGAATCAAATGCACATACCCATTTATGAATCAATGGAGGAGCTCAAACTATATTGGGGATCCATAGAATGCGACAAGAAGATAAAACATGAGAGTCACACATTCAAAAGATCCAAAGAACATATTTTGGACAATATATACGGGAAGTATCCAATAGGATCATCATGCTAAGAATGGGTCCAAAATATATCCAAAAACTCATGAGTGCGATATAAGAATTACATACAAGCACCCACTGCTCATCCTCTTATCGGATCCATCAAAGAATCAAAAGGAGACAATCCCATGGACCGGTAGTAAGCGAACAGATATCAAAGAAAGATATACACTTTCTCACGTGTATAAGTTTCTTATGTGGCAAATAATCATCAAGATGAGCATCCACAAAGAAACTTGCACACACAAAAAAGATACAAAATATAAGAACTTGATATCCATGAATGAATCCATTATTATCCAAACTTGATCTTTAGCATAAGAGCTTTGTCACATGGCACATGGCACAAGGCACATGGCATAAATTGATCTCATTTGCATAAAAATGAATTACTAAGCATGAGAGATAATACCACAACCAAAATGAGTGTTTTTGCAAATTTATCAATATTGCACATAAGAGCACATTGAGGAATTGGTATGCAATAAATTGCTTAATTGGCATATTTGGGATAAGTGAGCCATGAGCATGGTTTTAGAGATCCCCTTGATATGCTTCTTCTCAAATGTCTCATAGATGCAAAAAGGAGGTCTAAGATTGTGCAAGAAACACAAACTCAACAAGTACTAATCATGCCAAGATGCAACATACACAATGTTGACTCTAATTTAAATAAATGCATGAAGTGAGTACTTGTTACCGAGAGAGCATTGGTTCAAGGGGCCCTTGATCTAGTACGCGAACATGAGGGACTTGATCTTGTTATTGGATCGGTACATGATCTCCCTAGCATCTTGCTCTTGTGTTGGGGGTGATGACTTCCCTTGTGGTGGATCCACAAGAGGGGCTCTTACTCCTTCTTCTTCTACATGGGTATGGGGTGTTCATTGTGGAAGAATATGATCAATCCCC
Source organism: Thinopyrum elongatum (assembly GCA_011799875.1). Taxonomy (NCBI): domain Eukaryota; kingdom Viridiplantae; phylum Streptophyta; class Magnoliopsida; order Poales; family Poaceae; genus Thinopyrum; species Thinopyrum elongatum. The sequence goes on from CM022298.1 coordinate 381,613,196, forward strand.
ATTGTACTTGTAGCTTGGGAAGGAGCCTCATCACCTACAACACTTGAAACAAATTGCTCCGCATGGAAGCCGTTATTCTCATCACACTCCACATTCGCCGTTTCCTCAATACATCCCGTGGATTTATTGAGAATATGGTAAGTGTGGGAGTTTGATGCATATCCAACAAATTGACCCAAATTTTAGTTACCAGGTTTTCATGATGAGAATGAAACACTTACACAACCGAACCGGGTTTCTAATTATCTTCTCCCTCAAATCAAAGAATCGACCAAGCTTGGCTCTAGTAATTTTCCACGGTGTCTCCACCTTGCTCATGAATAAGCCAAGCATCCAATGCTTATCCAAAGTACCTAAAACACATTAAGGTACAATTTGGTCCCCAAACTTGTTGGGTCCGAAGTAGTTAGACCAACTACACTACATAGGGCAAACTCCACATTAAATATGTGCATATGGATATGAACTCGAAATTCAAGCACATCTTTAATCATTAGGGGAATTATGGAGTTTACCCTATATAGAGGATCAAGTAGAGCAAGCAAGGCATGAAGAAGTATATAAATAAATATGCATGGACAAGCCTACCAAGATCCAAAGAGATACAATTTGGACAAGAGAACACATACACGATGCACCAATAATATCACAAAGCATTCAAGTTGTCCAAATTATATCAAAGTGACGAAACCACACAAGACCGCACACAAAGAACAACATATGAACTAAGCAAAAACCAATGAATATAGGATATACACTACACACATGCTCAAAGGTTTATCTCACTCAAGTAGATAATAGATAGAGCAAGTAGTGAGATAAGGCAAGTTGAAGCACGAGCTGAGAAGAAGATGATCATAAAGTTCTACCACATGAAGAATTACCAATTGTAAGAGAATAACAATGGTATTTGGAATTAACACTCGGTGGTAGATTCCAAAGATGCACAAGATCAAAATCATAATCCAAAGGATAAGAAGAGAGTTTCATAGTGTTCTTGGCCGGGTGGGCATTTCTGCCCGTTGGACCCTGTGCGCACGGGCTAAGTCAGCCCCGTGCCCACGGGGTACTCAGAGACTGAAACCCCACCCCGTTCGCACGGGGGTTAACAAACCCCATGCGCATGGGGTGTCCAGAGAGTTACGCGGCACCCCGTGCACACGGGGTGTCCAGAAGATTCTGTGAAACTCTAAGGACACCTCGGCTTAGCACACTACGAAGGCAAAATAAACACCAACAAGAGATAATTAATGGATACTTTGAGAATTTTAATTTCAAATGATCTTGACATACCACATAGTGACTAGATAATATTGAATATCAATACTAGGTGGTATTTCTCATATTCACATTTCGGGTTTGTGATGTGCACAAAACATAACACTCCCCCATAATGTGATGATCCACTAATATCTCACAAAAGCCAAACAAGATTCAAATATGATACAATAAAGGCTCAAGACACCAAACACCACTATATGATGTGCAATGCAAAAACCACATGCTAGATACAAAATCTAAGCAAGCAAGGGGCGAGTAACTTTCAATGCAAGCAATAAAAATACAAGTTACCGCAAAGAGGGACATTGGATAGATAATATGAAGATAATCCACATGACTTGGCTTGAACAAATAAATGATGGATATCCTTTCTTCATGAACTAGCCAAATCTCCAATGTCCTCCACACACCTATTGATCAAGTTAGAGCTTGATGGTCCCCAACCAAGTTGGGTCGTAAGAAGTTAGTCACAATAGGCTTGGCAACCCAAATGGTCTTTTCCATTTCCAAACCACTTTGGGCACCAACAAACTTGGCAAACAAATTGCCAGCAACATCCTTCCTAAGAGAATAATGATCATTGACTAGAGGAGGCTTAGGGATGTTACCGTTGGGACATGATGAGGATATGTGTCCCTTCTCATGACAATTATAGCAACATGTGCTCTCCCTTCTCTTCTTCTTTATTTTCTCAACTTGAGGAGCATTCTCTTGGTTTATCATTGGTAGTGGCCTTTCTTCAACTTGAGGTTGACCTTGAGGTTGAACTTGAGGCCGCTTCTCTTGTCGCTTCACATTTGAAACCTTCTTCTTTAATGGACAAGATCTCACATGGTGTCCAACATTCTTGCACTTGAAGCATGTAATGTTGGCCTCATTATTGACTTGGTCTTGTCCCTTCTTCTTATTCTTGGACTTCTTATTCTTGGAAGTGAAACCAAGTCCACCCTTGTCATGAGGGGATTTTTGAATACTCAAAATATTTTTGAGAGTGGAGTTCCCTTCATGACACTTTTCCAAGTCTTTCTTCAAAATAGTGACTTGGGCCTTGAGCTCTTTGTTTTCCTCTACAAGGTTAGTATCAACAAAAGTACTAGTGGAAGTAGAAGCTTCATTGTTAGAGCAACAAGGCAAGGAGAGCAATTCATCACAAGAATTGGCAATAATATGTCTAGATGAATCACTAGGACTAGCACATGTCAATAAAGCATTTTGAGTAGAAATAGTGCTAATGTCCACATGAGGCTCACACGATGTTACCTTCAAAATAGCCTCATGAGCTAACTTTAGCCTTTCATGGGAGATTAGAAGGTCATCATGAGAGCTCGAGAGCTTTTCATGGCTTTCTTCTTATCTTCCATAATTGCTAGTTACCAAAGCAAGTTGAGCCCTTAGCTCAACATTCTCCTTCAAGATAGATGCTTCACAAGAAGCAGAGTTAGTAGCACAAGCATCATTGACAATATGAGAGGAGCTAGAAGAAACTAGAGACTTCACATGAGTAGCTTGAAGTTCCTCATAAGACTTATAGAGTTTGGTGAGCTCTCCTTTGATATTCTTGTAGACAAGGTCAAGGTGCTCAAAATTCTCTTTAAGTTGATCATGAGCAACTTCAATCTCTTCTTTAGAAGATTCTAAGTCTCTAAGAGTTTCTAGAGCATCAAGAAGGTTACAATCAAGTTTTTCATTTTGTTCTTGCTCTTCGTGAAGTAAATCATTACACTTTCAAAAATGAGTAATAAGATCTTTAAACATCTCATAAGTGTTCTTATTTACCCCACGAAGAGAATTACCAATTTCATATATTTCTTGACTCATATCCCTATCACATTCATCATCACTCTCATCAATATCATTACAAAGAGTAGATGATACCTCGGTGTTACCTCTTGCCACGAGGCACATATAAACATTGGAGGTGGATGCTGATTCTTTTGGAGATGAAGATTCTTCATAAACAAGAGTAGGAGATTCTTGACCATCCTCTTGACGCTCATAGCATTTCCTCTCCAACATGGTGATTTCCTTCTTTGCTCTTCTAACCATTTCTCCATTAGTGTTGTGTGCACTAATTTCTCTTGTTTCCTCTACATGGTTAGTCAAAGAACAACTAGAGGAAATAGAAGCATAGAGATCATGGCAACAAGGAGTATCAAGCATATCATCACAAAAAGTATTCAAGGAATCTCTAAATGATATGCATGGACTATCAACACAAGAATGCATGTCATTTTTCCTAGATGTATTCAAGTCCAAAGAAACTACAACATTAGCATTTATGCATGAAATATCATAAATGTTGAGCACATCATAATCATCTGAGCACATCATAATCATCACAAAATGATATTTCAACTCACCATGTCATTACCTTGGGACATGCCACATCATGGTGAGGTGGAAGAAGTTGAAATGTCCAAGTACACAGAGGAAGAAGCAATGTGGAGTTCTTCGTGATTTGAAGATGTGGAGAACTCCTCAATTGGCTCCTCCGAAAGATGATGAATATCAACAAGACTGGACCCACCATATATTTCTTCAAGTTTGGTCCACATATCATGAGCCGTCACACAAGCCATGATAGACTCAAATACTTCGAGGGATATAGACCGGATTATGCCATTCTTAGCACCATACCACAAAGCATATCATCATTTTCCTCACTAGTTGGAAAAAGGTCATCCTTCCACGGAGAAGCCCCTACAAGAACAATTCGCACAAAATTTGGACCCATGGTCCGGAAATGACAAAGCATGCGAATTTTCCATAAGTGATAGTTTGTGCCACTAAAACAAAAGGTGTCTTCGTGCACTATACGACTAGTCGACATCTTTACTCTCTAGGCGGTGAAGCCTAGCAAGGAGAGACCAAAGCTCTGATACCAATTGAAATGATCTAGATGACGACTAGAGGGGGGGGTGAATAGGCATTTTAAAACTTTTATGGATTTGGCTTTATCCTAATGCGGAATAAACTAAATGGATACTTTTCAAGCACAAATCCTAAATATGCTAGGCTCAACTAAGTGCACCAACAACCTATGCTAAACAAGATAGGCATTTTAAGGAAACTAGCAAGCACAAACTATATCACAAGATATGGAAATGTAGGAACAACTAAGCAATTCAACTAGCACAAGATATATCAATATGAGCAAGTAAGAATTGCAGAAAGTAAAGGGTGTGGGTATGAGATAACCACAAGTGAGTCAGGGACGCGGATTTATCCCGAAGTTCACACTCGTGAGAGTGCTAATCTCCGTTGGAGCGGTGCCGAAGCCAAAGCTTTGGGGCGTCACAAAGTGACTCACCGTATTCTCCCTTTCGAGTCACCCCCAACGGATGAGCCTCGATTCACTCAGGGTTGGTCTTGAAGGCGACCACCACACCTTTACAATCTTCTCCGGAGCACTCCACAAACACGGAAGCTTCCGGAGGAACTTGACCACCTAGGCCACTTCAATACCCTTCCCCGAAGCACACCACAAAAGGAAGCTTCCGGGGGAACCTTGGCCACATAGGCCTCTTCACAATCTTCTTAATGTATCACCAAACCGTCTAGGAGGCGGAAGCCTCCAAGAGTAATAAACTCACGGGATCTCACTCAAACTAATCGATGTGGGGAGCTCAAACTAATGCAATAAATGCAATGCAAGGTCAAGCAATAAATGTTCAACTCACTCTCTCAATCTCACAAGATGCAACTCAAGAAAGTGGGAGATTGAAGAGAGGGGATGCAATGGAGGAGATCAACAAATGACTCCAAGATCCATCCACAAATCCCCCTTCACTTAGAGGGAAGATAGGGGTTTGGGAGAGGTGGTAAGAGGCTCAATATGATGTTTCGAATGTGAATGAACAGCCCCCCAACCGGTGGGAGGAAGGAGCACTTAAATAGCCAAAACCCAAAACTAGCCATTGGTGCTCAACGGGTAGTTCCTGGACACCCCGTGCCCATGGGGTCCCATGCACATGGTACAAGCCCGTGCGCACGGGGCCCCGTGCCCACAGGGGTCAAAAAAACCGTGTCCACGGGGTACCCAGAACAGCCTGTAGCAGCCCACTAAAAGAGTGAAATAACTTTGGTATACAGACTCCGAATTTGATGATCTTGGGCTCGTTTTGAAGCTATGGAAAAGGCCAAGGTCCTCACATAGAGAACCACCCAAGATAAACAAGAAATAATGATGCAAATTATGCAAAGGTTTGAGCTCTCTACATGCGACGTGATCAAGCAACTTGCCCGAAAGTCCCTCTTGATAGTACGGCTATCAAACCTATAATCCGGTCTCCCTCCAAGCACCATGAGACCGACAAAACTAGGAAAACCTAGCTAAGTTATACCGTTTCCTTGCACATTCCACTTGAGCTTGATGATGACTTTGATGTTTTCCTCAAGTTGGAGTCCTTTTCTTGTCCACAATCACTTGGTGAACATACTCGAAATGCTTCCTCATATTGCAATGAGGGAAGCCTTAACTTCAGCCCATCTTCATATGGACATTATCATGATGTGGACCGCAAGCTTCAAAGCATATAACCTCCAGCTTCTCATCTTGCACTTGGACTCCTCAAACCCGATGACCATCACCACTTGATGTCATTCAAACACAGGCTACTTGAAATCTTTCCTTTTGATGCAAGCCCATGAAAAACACTTAACCCACATAGACATAGAAAACACATAGCAAGGGTTAGGTAACAAAGCACAATTCACAATTACTTACCATACCACTAGATCACTTGATCCCACATGGTACAAAGATTGCACTTTGTTAGTTGACCATCTAGATAATCTTCGAGCTTCATCTTGGTCAACCAACATCTTTACTTCAAGCTCTATATTGGTTTCTTGAAAGCCATAATGAACTCTTCATTTCCCTTAATTGCATCAAGAATACATCACCAAAGACTCTTCCATGACCATATCAAGTTTCACTATGAATACCACATTGGTCATCATTTGCTCTTCTAAAAACTCCATCATAATCTCTTGAGAGGCGTAATGAACTCTTCACTCTAGTTGCTTGCTTCAAGACTTGATCAACCGAAACCCAACACATGAGTTCACCATGATCTTGTCTTGAAACCATAACTTGAATTCTTCTATTTGTTTATACTCCCAAGCTCTTGATCCTTAAAAGCCCACATATGTCAATCTTTGAGATCCTCTAACGAACTCCACCTTGAATATATTTGGTTAGACATTAAAATCAATCTTGATGGCTTTAACATAAATCCCCAAAGACCAACTTGAAACCTCACTGGATATGGGACCTCGAGTGTCAAAACCTAGGCCACGTGTGCACGGGGGTTAGGGACCCCGTGCGCATGGGGTATCCAGAGATTGACACTCGACCCCGTGCGCACGGGGGTCAGGAGGCCCATGCGCACGGGGTATCTAGAGAGGGATACCATGAGGACTTCTTTGAATGTTTTGATGGCATTCTTCCCACATAAATCCAACATGCTTCGTGCATCACTATGGAACATTTCTTCATATAGGATTCAATGCATTTGATGCTCTATAGGAATTATCTATGAATACCTAAGCTTAGAGCAAATATAACTTCATATATATGGACTTCATGGTTGATTCCTTCTAATATCCTTGATGCACCTTCTATGGCCTATACCTTCAATTATATCTCAGTGAAAAACATTAGTCCATAGAGATTGTCATTAATTACCAAAACCACACTTAGGGGCTACATGCCCTTTCAGCGGCGAGACGAGGACACCGGCAGGGAAGACGAAGCCGAAGTCCACGAGGAAGCCTGCCGGGGTCCAGCTGGAGGTGGCGTTGATGTCCAGGCCAAGCACCCCCGGTAAATCGCTCTGCCGGGGCCGGGCTGCAGATGGTGGTGCTGCCGGTGCCTAGTGGATGGTGACGGTGCGACCGGCGTTCAGCTAGAGTCCGGGTCATCGCCTTCGTGCTTGACGACCGAGGACTCGCTGTCGTCGTCCTTCCCACCAGTTTCCTCCTCGTTGCTATCGCTCGAGGAGGAACTTTTGTCATTAGTCGAGCTTTTTGCGCAGCACCCTAAGAGAGCACCTGAGTGTCCGAAGACCTTGATGAAGGGCAGATCAACCTCCACCAACTTGAAGCGGAGGATATTCCCTTCCGCCAGATGGTGGGCGCGGGCGAAGGTTTTCCAGCCACGCCTAAGGAGCATGATGTGCGGCGCAGGAAACTCAACGTCCGCCCATGCCGCACCATTGCAACAGCCGCTCATGCGCAACCCCAGCCTTAGTGGCTGCTCAATCTCCGTCATCCTGGCGAAGGGGCGAGGCAGCCGCAGACACGTACGCGGGGGCTCGCGCAACTTGACGATGAACTCTAGCGCCGTGTCTCTTACGTGGCCCGCCATCGGGATCAGAGCGGCTGGGTGAGGCGCGGCCGGTGCATCACCACGCACGCCTCTGCCTTGGGCGCTCCGTCGGCCCTGTCCGCACCCTATGGCTCCACCTTGTGCACTGGACTCTGCCCTAGCGTTGCAATGGGGACAGAAGCACTGTGTCAAGAGGAAGCCCTAGTCGCCGCCGTCGGAGCCCGAGCACGGCCCCTTCCGCTTGTCATGGTGGAAGAGAAAACAAGAAGAAGGGAAGAGAAGGTACGTGGATGAACATCTCCATCCCCCTTGCACTCCCTTTTATAGCCGAGCGGGGCGGGAGGTTGGTTCTCCACTACCGCGGGGTGACCGCCCCACTCCTCCAATCCGGCCTGTCTGCGCCATTGACGGCGTCCAGATTCGTCGGCTGCCCCTTTGTGCCAATCCAGGGCACTCTGCCTCCTGCCAAGGCACACGTTCCAGCGCCCTGTGCATCTGCCACCAACCCCACGCATGCATGTAGCGCGCGTGGCGGAAACGGCAGGCGTAGTGGGTGAAGTAAGATGGCAGTTACACCCGGTTCAAGCGTAGGCACCCTAACTAATCCCCATGAATGTGGGCATCCTCTGGCCTACCGCGTGGGTGATCCCACATCATTTGGACATCGCACGTCTCATGAGAAGCCCGGAGTTTAACTCAATTCCAGATTAATGAAGAAGCAAAGAAGATCTCAAGGACATGGACTCCACCACGGCAAGGTCTGAATGCGGGCCTGTGCATTGTTTGGGGCCTACCCCAACGTTGCCCGATGGCACGTATGGACCAGGCCCGGGGGCTTCTATCAGTGCATCAAACATTCATGTTTGCTACCCGAACTCATGCACAGGCGTGCTGGCGATCATACATCCAGTACCAATGCATGACACAAAGATAAGCCAGAGAAACTGCTCTTCGTGAGTTCAAGGAGAGCATTAAAAGGATTAAGTCAGCAAGAGATCACCTCAGGGAAGCCTCCCTTGCTGGGCAGGAGAGCCTGGCCGGGTCGAGGCAGAACCTGAGGAACGAGACCAGTTCACCCCGGCAAGGTTTCCGGGGCCGCCAAGACCAGAACCCGCCAGGCTCCTTGCTGGCAGGCTTTCACCAAGACGCCACCGCTCCACCTCATCGCACCCAAGTCATTAATCAGTGCGGTGTCAAGCTGTCAAGCAACCAGGTGGATCCTATCACTAGTGGAATAAGTGCTAGCCACAACTTTCGTTGGTGGTGTGCCATTTACAATCAATGCCACCACTATTTTTTCAAATAGTGGTGGCGTTGGCTTATTTGGTACAACATTAGTAGGAGCATAGTGGTGGCGCTGGAAAACAGGGTAGTGTCAGAAGTATATGGGATCAACAATTTGTACCAGGCGTAATACAGTGCTGTCGTGGAATAGCATGGAACACTAGTACTATTATATTTAGTTGTGGCGTGCTGTTGGTCCCGACGCCAATATTGTTATTTTGTCAGTGCCAACATTCTTATATTATTATATATAGTTTTGAGCCTTCAAATATGTAGTTTGACACTTCCAAATTTTTTCTTTTTAGTTTTTTATGTGGTGATCTTTTTATAGTATATTATAGTTTACTTTTATTGAACTTCTATTATTTTCAATATAAATAATGACATTTTTTAAAATATGTACTTTGAGACTTTAAATTACTTTTTTTCCTTTTTAGTTTAAGACTTGAAATATATAGTTTTGAGCCTTCAAATATGTAGTTTGACACTTCCAATTTTTTTTCTTCTTAGTTTTTTTATATATTTCAAGTCTTAAACTAAAAAGGAAAAAAGAAATTTAAAGTCTCAAAGTACATATTTTAAAAATGTCATATAACCATTTTAAAATAATAGAAATTTAATAAAAGTAAACTATAATATACTATAAAAAATCACCACATAAAAAACTAAAAATAAAATTTTTGGAAGTGTCAAACTACATATTTGAAGGCTCAAAACTATATATTTCAAGTCTTAAACTAAAAGAAAAAAAGTAAATTTAAAGTCTCAAAGTACATATTTTAAAAATGTCATTATTTCCATTTTAAGATATAGAAATTTAATAAAAGTAAACTATAATATACTATAAAAAAGATCACCACATAAAAAACTAAGAAGAAAAAAATTGGAAGTGTCAAACACATATTTGAAGGCTCAAAAACTATATATTTCAAGCTTTAACTAAAAAGGAAAAAAGTAATTTAAAGTCTCAAAGTACATATTTTAAAAAATGTCATTATTATATTGAAAATAAAGAATTTCAATAAAAGTAAACTATAATATACTATAAAGATCACCACATAAAAAACTAAAAAGAAAAATTTGGAAGTGTCAAACTACATATTTGAAGGCTCAAAACTATATATAATAATATAAGAATGTTGGCACTGACAAAATAACAATATGGCGTCGGGACCAACAGCACGCCACAACTAAATATAATTAGTACTAGTGTTCCATGCTATTCCACACAGCACTGATTACCCTGGTACAATTGTTGATCCCATATACTTCTGACACTACCCTGTTTTTCCAGCGCCTACCACTATGCTCCTACTATGTTGTAACCAAATAGCCAACGCCACCACTTTTGAAAAATAGTGGTGGCATTGATTGTAATGGCACACCACCAACGAAAGTTGGGGCTAGCACTTATTTCCACTGTGATAGACCCCTGGTTTAGAAATACGTATTTATCAATCATAACAACTAGCAAATCGATCATCTAAGTATCTGAAAATAATATAAGGTGCATTTGAGGCCAAACACACTATAGCCTAATAACGTCACCATAGTTGTGTGCAGAAAGTAAGAGCTGGTGGATGATAAAAAAAAGTGCATATTTAGTGAGTAAGGCTCCACCGGTCTGTTGCCGACCGCAACTGATTATGACTTGGGTGCGATGAGGTGGGACGGTGGCGTCTGGTGAAACCTGCCACAAGGAGCCTGGCGGGTTCTGGTCTTGGGCGGCCCCGGAAACCTTGCCGGGGTGAACTGGTCTCGTTCCTCAGGTTCTGCCTCGACCCGGCCAGGCTCTCCTGCCCAGCAAGGGAGGCTTCCCTGAGGTGATCTCTTGCTGACTTAATCCTTTTATGCTCTCCTTGAACTCACGAAGAGCAGTTTCTCTGGCTTATCTTTGTGTCATGCATTGGTACTGGATGTATGATCGCCAGCACGCCTGTGCTGAGTTCGGGTAGCAAACATGAATGTTTTGATGCACTGATAGAAGCCCCCGGGCCTGGTCCATACGTGCCATCGGGCAACGTTGGGGTAGGCCCCAAACAATGCACAGGCCCGCATTCAGACCTTGCCGTGGTGGAGTCCATGTCCTTGAGATCTTCTTTGCTCTTCATTAATCTGGAATTGAGTTAAACTCCGGGCTTCTCATGAGACGTGCGATGTCCAAAGATGTGGGATCACCCACGCGGTAGGCCAGAGGATGCCCACATTCATGGGGATTAGTTAGGGTGCCTACGCTTGAACCGGGTGTAACTGCCACTTTACTTCACCCTACGCCTGCCGTTTCCGCCACGCGCGCTACATGCATGCGTGGGGGTTGGTGGCAGATGCACAGGGCGCTGGAACGTGTGCCTTGGCAGGAGGCAGAGTGCCCTGGATTGGCACAAAGGGGCAGCCGACGAATCTGGCCGCCGTCAATGGCGCAGACAGGCCGGATTGGAGGAGTGGGGCGGTCACCCCGCGGTGTGGAGAACCAACCTCCCGCCCCGCTCGGCTATAAAAGGGATGCAAGGGGGATGGAGATGTTCATCCACGTACCTTCTCTTCCCTTCTTCTTGTTTTCTCTTCCACATGACAAGGAAGGGGGCCGTGCTCGGGCTCCGACGGCGGCGACTAGGGCTTCCTCTTGACACAGTGCTTCTGTCCCATTGCAACGCTAGGGCAGAGTCCAGTGCACAAGGTGGAGCATAGGGTGCGGACAGGGCCGACGGAGCGCCCAAGGCAGAGGCGGCGTGCGGGTGATGCACCGGCCCGCGCCTCACCCAGCCGCTCTGATCCGATGGCGGCCACGTAAGAGACACGGCGCTAGAGTTCATCGTCAAGTTGCGCGACGCCCCGCGTACGTGTCTGCGGCTGCCTCGCCCCTCGCCAGGATGACGGAGATTGAGCAGCCACTAAGGCTGGGTTGCGCATGAGCGGCTGTTGCAATGGTGCGGCTGGGCGGACGTTGAGTTTCCTGCGCCGCACATCATGCTCCTTAGGCGTGGCTGGAAAACCTTCGCCCGCCCCCACCATCTGGCGAAGGGAATATCCTCCCTTCAAGTTGTGGGAGGTTGATCTGCCCTTCATCAAGGTCTTCGGACACTCAGGTGCTCTCTTAGGGTGCTGCGCAAAAAGCTCGACTAATGACAAAAGTTCCTCCTCGAGCGATAGCAACGAGGAGGAAACTGGTGGGAAGGACGACGACAGCGAGTCCTCGGTCGTCAAGCACGAAGGCGATGACCCGGACTCTAGCTGAACGCCGGTCGCACCGTCACCATCCACTAGGCACCGGCAGCACCACCATCTGCAGCCGGCCCCGGCAGAGCGATTTACCGGGGGTGCTTGGCCTGGACATCAACGCCACCTCCAGCTGACCCCGGCAGGCTTCCTCGTGGACTTCGGCTTCGTCTTCCCTGCCGGTGTCCTCGTCTCGTCCGCTCGCTGAAAGGGCATGTAGCCCCTAAGTGTGGTTTTGGTAATTAATGACAATCTCTATGGACTAATGTTTTTCACGAGATATAATTGAAGGTTATAGGCCATAGAAGGTGCATCAAGGATATTAGAAGGAATCAACCATGAAGTCCATATATATGAAGTTATATTTGCTCAAGCTTAGGTATTCATAGATAATTCCTATAGGCATCAAATGCATTGAATCCTATATGAAGAAATGTTCCTAGTGATGCACGAAGCATGTTGGATTTATGTGGGAAGAATGCCATCAAAACATTCAAAGAAGTCCTCATGGTATCCCTCTCTAGAACCACCCGTGCGCATGGGCCCTCCTGACCCCTGCGCACGGGGTCGAGTGTCAATCTCTGGATACCCCATGCGCACGGGGTCCCTAACCCCCGTGCACACGTGGCCTAGGTTTTGACACTCGAGGTCCCATATCCAGTGAGGTTTCAAGTTGGTCTTTGGGGATTTATGTTAAACCATCAAGATTGATTTTAATGTCTAACCAAATATATTCAAGGTGGAGTCGTTAGAGGATCTCAAAGATTGACATATGTGGGCTTTTAAGATCAAGAGCTTGGGAGTATAAACAAATAGAAGAATTCAAGTTATGGTTTCAAGACAAGATCATGGTGAACTCATGTGTTGGGTTTCGGTTGATCAAGTCTTGAAGCAAGCAACTAGAGTGAAGAGTTCATTACGCCTCTCAAGAGATTATGATGGAGTTTTTAGAAGAGCAAATGATGACCAATGTGGTATTCATAGTGAAACTTGATATGGTCATGGAAGAGTCTTTGGTGAGGTATTCTTGATGCAATTAAGGGAAATGAAGAGTTCATATGGCTTCAAGAAACCAATATAGAGCTTGAAGTAAAGATGTTGTTGTGACCAAGATGAAGCTCGAAGATTATCTAGATGGTCAACTAACAAAGTGCAATCTTTGTACCATGTGGGATCAAGTATCTAGTGGTATGGTAAGTAATTGTGAATTGTGCTTTGTTACCTAACCCTTGCTATGTGTTTTCTATGTCTATGTGGGTTAAGTGTTTTTCATGGGCTTGCATCAAAAGGAAGATTTCAAGTAGCCTGTGTTTGAATGACATCAAGTGGTGATGGTCATCGGGTTTGAGGGTCCAAGTGCAAGATGAGAAGCTGGAGGTTATATGCTTTGAAGCTTGCGGTCCACATCATAATGTCCATATGAAGATGGGCTGAAGTTAAGGCTTCCCTCATTGCAATGAGGAAGCATTTCGAGTATGTTCACCAGTATTGTGGACAAGAAAAGGACTCACAACTTGAGGAAAACATCAAAGTCATCATCAAGCTCAAGTGGAATGTGCAGGAAACGGTATAACTTAGCTAGGTTTTCCTAGTTTTGTCGGTCTCATGGTGCTTGGAGGGAGACCGGATTATAGGTTTGATAGCCGTACTATCAAGAGGGCTTTCGGGCAAGTTGCTTGATCACGTCGCATGTAGAGAGCTCAAACCTTTGCATAATTTGCATCATTATTTCTTGTTTTCTGGGTGGTTCTCTATGTGAGGACCTTGGCCTTTTCCATAGCTTCAAAACGAGCCCAAGATCATCAAATTCGAGTCTGTATACCAAAGTTATTTCACTCTTTAGTGGGCTGCTACAGGCTGTTCTGGGTACCCCGTGGACACGTTTTTTTTGACCCTGTGGGCACGGGGCCCCGTGCGCACGGGCTTGTACCATGTGCATGGGACCCCATGGGCACGGGGTGTCCAGGAACTACCCGTTGACACCAATGGCTAGTTTTGGGTTTTGGCTATTTAAGTGCTCCTTCCTCCCACCGGTTGGGGGGCTGTTCATTCACATTCGAAAACATCATATTGAGCCTCTTACCACCTCTCCCAAACCCCTATCTTCCCTCTAAGTGAAGGGGGATTTGTGGATGGATCTTGGAGTCATTTGTTGATCTCCTCCATTGCATCCCCTCTCTTCAATCCCCTTCTTGAGTTGCATCTTGTGAGATTGAGAGAGTGAGTTGAACATTTATTGCTTGACCTTGCATTGCTTTTTGCATTAGTTTGAGCTCCCCACATCGATTAGTTTGAGTGAGATCCCGTGAGTTTATTACTCTTGGAGGCTTCCGCCTCCTAGACGTGTTGGTGATACATTAAGAAGATTGTGAAGGGCCTATGTGGCCAAGGTTCCCCCGGAAGCTTCCTTTTGTGGTGTGCTTCGGGGAAGGGTATTGAAGTGGCCTAGTGGTCAAGTTCCTCCGAAGCTTCCGTGTTTGTGGAGTGCTCCGGAGAAGATTGTAAAGGTGTGGTGGTCGCCTTCAAGACCAACCCTGAGTGAATCGAGGCTCATCCGTTGGGGGTGACTCGAAGGAGAATACGTGAGTCACTTTGTGACGCCCCAAAGCTTTGCTTCGGCACCGCTCCAACGGAGATTAGCACTCTCACGAGTGTGAACTTCGGGATAAATCCGCGTCCCTGACTCACTTGTGGTTATCTCATACCCACACCCTTTACTTTCTGCAATCTTACTTGCTCATATTGATATATCTTGTGCTAGTTGAATTGCTTAGTTGTTCCTACATTTCCATATCTTGTGATATAGTTTGTGCTTGCTAGTTTCCTTAAATGCCTATCTTGTTTAGCATAGGTTGTTGGTGCACTTAGTTGAGCCTAGCATATTAGGATTTGTGCTTGAAAAGTATCCATTTAGTTTATTCCGCATTAGGATAAAGCCAATCCTAAAAGTTTTAAAATGCCTATTCACCCCCCCCTCTAGTCGTCATCTAGATCATTTCAATTGGTATCAGAGCTTTGGTCTCTCCTTGCTAGGCTTCACGCCTAGAGAGTAAAGATGTCGACTAGTCGTATAGTGCACGAAGACACCTTTTGTTTTAGTGGCACAAACTATCACTTATGGAAAATTCGCATGCTTTGTCATTTCCGGACCATGGGTCCAAATTTTGTCGCATTGTTCTTGTGAGGGGCTTCTCCGTGAAGGATGACCTTTTTCCAACTAGTGAGGAAAATGATGATATGTCTTGTGGTATGGTGCTAAGAATGGCATAATCCGGTCTATATCCCTCGAAGTATTTGAGTCTATCATGGCTTTGTGTGACGCTCATGATATGTGGACCAACTTGAAGAAATATATGGTGGGTCCAGTCTTGTTGATATTCATCATCTTTCGAGGAGCCAATTGAGGAGTTCTCCACCATCTTCAAATCACGAAGAACTCCACATTGCTTCTTCCTCTGTGTACTTGGACATTTCACTTCTTCCACCTCCACATGATGTGGCATGTCCCAAGGTAATGACATGGTGAGTTGAAATATCATTTTGTGATGATTAATGTGCTCAGTGATTATGATGTGCTCAACATTTATGATTTTCATGCATAAATGCTAATGTTGTAGTTTCTTTGGACTTGAATACATCTAGGAAAAATGACATGCATTCTTGTGTTGATAGTCCATGCATATCATTTAGAGATTCCTTGAATACTTTTTGTGATGATATGCTTGATACTCCTGTTTGCCATGATCTCTATGCTTCTATTTCCTCTAGTTGTTCTTTGACTAACCATGTAGAGGAAACAAGAGAAATTAGTGCACACAACCAATATGGAGAAATGGTTAGAAGAGCAAAGAAGGAAATCACCATGTTGGAGAGGAAATGCTATGAGCGTCAAGAGGATGGTCAAGAATCTCCTACTCTTGTTTATGAAGAATCTTCATCTCCAAAGAATCAGCATCCACCTCCATGTTTATATGTGCCTCGTGGCAAGGGTAACACCGAGGTATCATCTACTCTTTGTAATGATAGTGAGAGAGTGATGATGAATGTGATAGGGATATGAGTCAAGAAATATTGAAATTGGTAATTCTCTTCGTGGGGTAATAAGAACACTATGAGATGTTTAAAGATCTTATTACTCATTTTTTGAAAGTGTAATGATTTACTTCACGAAGAGCAAGAACAAATGAAAAACTTGATTGTAACCTTCTTGATGCTCTAGAACTCTTAGAGACTTAGAATCTCTAAGAAGAGATTGAAGTTGCTCATGATCAACTTAAAGAGAATTTTGAGCACCTTGACCTTGTCTACAAGAATATCAAAGGAGAGCTCACCAAACTCTATAAGTCTTATGAGGAACTTCAAGCTACTCATGTGAAGTCTCTAGTTTCTTCTAGCTCCTCTCCATATTGTCAATGATGCTTGTGCTACTAACTCTGCTTTCTTGTGAAGCATCTATCTTGAAGGAGAATGTTGAGCTAAGGCTCAACTTGCTTTGGTAACTAGCAATTATGGAGATAAAGAAAGCCATGAAAAGCTCTCGAGCTCTCAGATGACCTTCTAATCTCCCATGAAAGGCTAAAGTTAGCTCATGAGGCTATTTTGAAGGTAACATCGTGTGAGGCCTCATGTGGACATTAGCACTATTTCTACTCAATGCTTTATTACATGTCTAGTCCTATGATTCATCAGACATATTATTGCCAATTCTTGTGATGAATTGCTCTCCTTGCCTTGTTGCTCTAACAATGAAGCTCTACTTCCACTAGTACTTTTGTTGATACTAACCTTGTAAGGAGAAACAAAGAGCTCAAGGCCCAAGTCACTATTTTGAAGAAGAACTTGGAAAGGTCATGAAGGAACTCCACTCTCAAAAATATTTTGAGTATTCAAAATCCCCTCATGACAAGGGTGGACTTGGTTTCACTTCCAAGAATAAGAAGTCCAGAAAAAGAAGAAGGGACAAGACCAAGTCAAATGAGGCCAACATTACATGCTTCAAGTGCAAGAATGTTGGACACCATGTAGATCTTGTCCATTAAAGAAGAAGGTTTCAAATGTGAAGCGCAAGAGAACCGGCCTCAAGTTCAACCTCAAGGTCAACCTCAAGTTGAAGAAAGGCCACTACCAATGATAAACCAAGAGAATGCTCCTCAAGTTGAGAAAATAAAGAAGAAGAGAAGGGAGAGCACATGTGCTATAATTGTCATGAGAAGGACACATATCCTCATCATCCCAACGGTAACATCCCTAAGCCTCCTCTAGTCAATGATCATTATTCTCTTAGGAAGATGTTGCTGGCAATTTGTTTGCCAGTTTGTTGGTGCCCAAAGTGTTTGGAATGGAAAGACCATTTGGGTTGCAAGCCTATTGTGACTAACTCTTACGACCCAACTTGGTTGGGGACCATCAAGCTCTAACTTGATCATAGTTGTGGTGAGGACATTGGAATTTGGCTAGTTCATGAAGAAAGATATCCATCCTTTATTTGTTCAAGCCAAGTCATGTGGATTATCTTCATATTATCTATCCAATGTCCTCTCTTGCGGTAACTTGTATTTTTATTGCTTGCATTGAAAGTTACTCGCCCCTTGCTTGCTTAGATTTTGTATCTAGCATGTGGTTTTTGCATTCACATCATATAGTGGTGTTGGTGTCTTGACCTTTATTGTATCATATTTGAATCTTGTTTGGCTTTTGTGAGATATTAGTGGATCATCACATTATGGGGAGTGTTTATGTTTTGTGCACTCACAAACCCGAAATGTGAATATGAGAAATACCACCTATTATTGATATCAATATTATCTAGTCACTATGTGGATGTCAAGATCATTTGAAATTAAAATTCTCAAAGTATCCATTAATTACTCTTGTTGGTGTTTATTTTGCCTTCGTAGTGTGCAAGCCAGGTTGTCCTAAGAGTTTCACAGAATCTTCTGGACACCCCGTGTGCACAGGGGTGCCGCGTAACTCTCTGGACACCCCATGCGCATGGGGTTTGTTAACCCCCGTGCGAACGGGGTGGGGTTTCAGTCTCTGATGTACCCCTGGGCACGGGGCTGACTTAGCCCGTGCGCACAGGGTCCAACGGGCAAGAATGCCCACCCGCCAAGAACACTATGAAACTCTCTTCTTATCCTTTGGATTATGATTTTGATCTTGTGCATCTTTGGAATCTACCACCGAGTGTTATTCCAAATACCATGTTATTCTCTTACAATTGTAATTCTTCTGTGGTAACTTTATGATCATCTCTTCTCAGCTCGTGCTTCATCACTTGCCTTATCTCACTACTTTGCTCTATCTATTATCTACTTGAGTGAGATAAACCTTTGAGCATGTGTGTAGTGTATAATCCTATTCATTGTTTTTGCTTAGTTCAATGTTTTTTTCTTTGTGTGCGTCTTTGTGTGGTTTCGTCACTTTGATATAATTTGGACAACTTGAATGCTTGTGATATTATGGTGGCATCGTGTATGTGTTCTCTTGCCAAATTGTATCTCTTTGGATCTTGGTAGGCTTGTCCATGCATATTTATTTATAACTTCTTCATGCCTTGCTGCTCTACTTGATCCTCTATATAGGGTAAACTCCATAATTCCCCTAATGATTAAAGATTGTCTTGAATTTCGAGTCATATCCATATGCACATATTTAATGTGGGTTTTTGCCCTATGTAGTGTAGTTGGTCTAACTACTTCCGGACCCAACAAGTTTGGGGACCAAATTGTACCTAATGTGTTTTAGGTACTTTGGATAAGCATGGATGCTGGCTTATTCATGAGCAAGGTGGAGACACGTGGAAATTACTAGACCAAGCTTGGTCATTCTTTGATTTGAGGGAGAAGATAATTAGAAAACCGGTTCGGTTTGTGTAAGTGTTTCATTCTCATCATGAAAACCTGGTAACTAAAATTTGGGTCAATTTGTTGGATATGCATCAAACTCCCACACTACCAATTCTCAATAAATCCACGGGATGTATTGAGGAAAACGGCGAATGTGGAGTGTGATGAGAATAACGGCTTCCATGCGGAGCAATTTGTTTCAAGTGTGTATGTGAATGAGGCTCCTTCCCAAGCTAAGTACAATGGGGATTGATCATATTCTTCTTCACAATGAACACCCCATACCCATGTAGAAGAAGAAGGAGTAAGAGCCCCTCTTGTGGATCCACCACAAGGGAAGTCATCACCCCCAACACAAGAGCAAGATGCTAGGGAGATCATGTACCGATCCAATAACAAGATCAAGTCCCCATGTTCGCGTACTAGATCAAGGGCCCCTTGACCAATCTCTCTCGGTAACAGTACTCACTTCATTGCATTTATTTAAATTAGAGTCACCATTGTGTATGTTGCATCTTGGCATGATTAGTACTTGTTGATTTTGTGTTTCTTGCACAATCTTAGACCTCCTTTTTTGCATCTATGAGACATTTGAGAAGAAGCATATCAAGGGGTCTCTCTAAAACCATGCTCATGGCTCACTTATCCAAATATGCCAATTAAGCAATTTTATGCACATCCAATTCCTCAATGTGCTCTTATGTGCAAATTGATAAATTTGCAAAAACCTCATTTTGGTTGTGGTATTATCTCCATGCTTAGTAATTCATTTTTATGCAAATGAGATCAATTTATGCCATGTGCCTTGTGCCATGTGCCATGTGACAAAGCTCTTATGCTAAAGATCAAGTTTGGATATAATGGATTCATTCATGGATATCAAGTTCTATATTTTGTATCTTTTTTGTGTGTGTGCAAGTTTCTTTGTGGATGCTCATCTTGATGATTATTGCACATAAGAAACTTATACACGTGAGAAAGTGTATATCTTTCTTTGATATCTGTTCGCTTACTACCGGTCCATGGGATTGTCTCCTTTTGATTCTTTGATGGATCCGATAAAGAGGATGAGCAGTGGGTGCTTGTATGTATTCTTATATCGCACTCATGAGTTTTTGGATATATTTTGGACCCATTCTTAGCATGATGATCCTATTGGATACTTCCCGTATATATTGTCCAAAATATGTTCTTTGGATCTTTGAATGTGTGACTCTCATGTTTTATCTTCTTGTCGCATTCTATGGATCCCCAATATAGTTGAGCTCCTCCATTGATTCATAAATGGGTATGTGCATTTGATTCCACTCACATTTGAGAAATGCAAATTAAGAGGAGGAACTCATACTATATTGGCCTTCTAGATTTCTTCCATTTGGCATTGATGCCAATGGGGGAGAGTTTAGAGGGTTTAGGAGAAGTGAGTTGGTTCTTATCATTCATGCATACTACATTTGTTATGTTTGCTTTTCATGGATGTGTATATAGAAAAACTCCACCAGTTCTTTCACGTGCATATATGTGGGGGAGTTTGCTCTATATAGTATGGTTTCTACTAGCATCAAATTCTTGTGTAGTATTTCAATGCTAGTTACAATCTTTTGATAACACAATTATCTTTGTGATATTTGAGGCTATCGAAACCACCTCTAGTATACTATTTATTCTCGGATAATTGCATACTTGTTTCAAATTCATTATATAAACCCTCTTGTTGAGATTGTCATCAATTACCAAAATGGGGGGGATGAAAGGGCATGTAGCCCCTAGTGTCGTTTGGTAATTAATGACAATCTCTATGGACTAATGTTTTTTCACTGAGATATATTTGAAGGTATGGTCCATAGAAGGTGCATCAAGGATATTAGAAGGACTCAAGCATGAGGTCCATACATATGAAGATATTTTGCTCTAGCTTTGTATTCATAGACAATTCCTATGGAGCATCAAGTCATTTAATCCTAT